>JADLZN010001112.1:0-12500 GCA_018155175.1 Sinocyclocheilus anophthalmus | reverse complement strand
GTCTGAGCAGATGCTCTCGAGCTAACATTAGAGACAGAGTTCAGGTTAAACTCACTTTAAACATCTCTCTCTGACTGTGTGTTATATGCTGCAGTCTGAGCAGATGCTCCCCCTGAGCTAACATTAGAGACAGAGTTCAGGTTAAACTCACTAGATACACATTAAACATCTCTCTCTGGCTGTGTGTTATATGCTGCAGTCTGAGCAGATGCACCCGAGCTAACATTAGAGACAGAGTTCAGGTTAAACTCACTCTATACACATTAAACATCTCTCCGACTGTGTGTTATATTCGCAGTCTTAGCAATGCACTCTGAGCTAACATTAAGACGAGTTCAGGTTAACTCAATCGATACCATTAAACAGTCTCTCTCTGTCGTGTGTGATATGCTGCAGTCTGAGCAGATGCTCCCGAGCTAACATTAGAGACAGAGTTCAGGTTAAACTCACTAGATACACATTAAACATCTCTCTCTGGCTGTGTGTTATATGCTGCAGTCTGAGCAGATGCACCCGAGCTAACATTAGAGACAGAGTTCAGGTTAAACTCACATTAAACATCTCTCTCTGGCTGTGTGTTATTTGCTGCAGTCTGAGCAGATGCTCTCGAGCTAACATTAGAGACAGAGTTCATGTTAAACTGACATTAAACATCTCTCTCTGGCTGTGTGTTATTTGCTGCAGTCTGAGCAGATGCTCTCGAGCTAACATTAGAGACAGAGTTCATGTTAAACTGACATTAAACATCTCTCTCTGGCTGTGTGTTATATGCTGCAGTCTGAGCAGATGCACCCGAGCTAACATTAGAGACAGAGTTCAGGTTAAACTCACTCGATACACATTAAACATCTCTCTCTGGCTGTGTGTTATATGCTGCAGTCTGAGCAGATGCACCCGAGCTAACATTAGAGACAGAATTCAGGTTAAACTCACTCGATACACATTAAACATCTCTCTCTGACTGTGTGTTATATGCTGCAGTCTGAGCAGATGCACCCGAGCTAACATTAGAGACAGAGTTCAGGTTAAACTCACTCGATACACATTAAACATCTCTCTCTGGCTGTGTGTTATTTGCTGCAGTCTGAGCAGATGCTCTCGAGCTAACATTAGAGACAGAGTTCAGGTTAAACTGACATTAAACATCTCTCTCTGGCTGTGTGTTATATGCTGCAGTCTGAGCAGATGCTCCCCCTGAGCTAACATTAGAGACAGAGTTCAGGTTAATCTCACTCGATACACATTAAACATCTCTCTCTGTCTGTGTGTTATATGCTGCAGTCTGAGCAGATGCACCCGAGCTAACATTAGAGACAGAGTTCAGGTTAAACTCACTCGATACACATTAAACATCTCTCTCTGGCTGTGTGTTATATGCTGCAGTCTGAGCAGATGCTCTCGAGCTAACATTAGAGACAGAGTTCAGGTTAAACTCACTCGATACACATTAAACATCTCTCTCTGGCTGTGTGTTATATGCTGCAGTCTGAGCAGATGCTCTCGAGCTAACATTAGAGACAGAGTTCAGGTTAAACTCACTTTAAACATCTCTCTCTGACTGTGTGTTATATGCTGCAGTCTGAGCAGATGCTCCCCCTGAGCTAACATTAGAGACAGAGTTCAGGTTAAACTCACTTTAAACATCTCTCTCTGACTGTGTGTTATATGCTGCAGTCTGAGCAGATGCTCCCCCTGAGCTAACATTAGAGACAGAGTTCAGGTTAAACTCACTCGATACACATTAAACATCTCTCTCTGGCTGTGTGTTATATGCTGCAGTCTGAGCAGATGCTCCCCCTGAGCTAACATTAGAGACAGAGTTCAGGTTAAACTCACTCGATACACATTAAACATCTCTCTCTGACTGTGTGTTATATGCTGCAGTCTGAGCAGATGCTCTCGAGCTAACATTAGAGACAGAGTTCATGTTAAACTGACATTAAACATCTCTCTCTGGCTGTGTGTTATATGCTGCAGTCTGAGCAGATGCACCCGAGCTAACATTAGAGACAGAATTCAGGTTAAACTCACTCGATACACATTAAACATCTCTCTCTGACTGTGTGTTATATGCTGCAGTCTGAGCAGATGCACCCGAGCTAACATTAGAGACAGAGTTCAGGTTAAACTCACTCGATACACATTAAACATCTCTCTCTGGCTGTGTGTTATATGCTGCAGTCTGAGCAGATGCTCCCCCTGAGCTAACATTAGAGACAGAGTTCAGGTTAATCTCACTCGATACACATTAAACATCTCTCTCTGGCTGTGTGTTATATGCTGCAGTCTGAGCAGATGCTCCCCCTGAGCTAACATTAGAGACAGAGTTCAGGTTAAACTCACATTATACATCTCTCTCTGGCTGTGTGTTATATGCTGCAGTCTGAGCAGATGCTCCCCCTGAGCTAACATTAGAGACAGAGTTCAGGTTAAACTCACATTAAACATCTCTCTCTGACTGTGTGTTATATGCTGCAGTCTGAGCAGATGCACCCGAGCTAACATTAGAGACAGAGTTCAGGTTAAACTCACATTAAACATCTCTCTCTGACTGTGTGTTATATGCTGCAGTCTGAGCAGATGCACCCGAGCTAACATTAGAGACAGAGTTCAGGTTAAACTCACATTAAACATCTCTCTCTGGCTGTGTGTTATTTGCTGCAGTCTGAGCAGATGCTCTCGAGCTAACATTAGAGACAGAGTTCATGTTAAACTGACATTAAACATCTCTCTCTGGCTGTGTGTTATTTGCTGCAGTCTGAGCAGATGCTCTCGAGCTAACATTAGAGACAGAGTTCATGTTAAACTGACATTAAACATCTCTCTCTGGCTGTGTGTTATTTGCTGCAGTCTGAGCAGATGCTCTCGAGCTAACATTAGAGACAGAGTTCATGTTAAACTGACATTAAACATCTCTCTCTGGCTGTGTGTTATTTGCTGCAGTCTGAGCAGATGCTCTCGAGCTAACATTAGAGACAGAGTTCAGGTTAAACTCACATTATACATCTCTCTCTGGCTGTGTGTTATATGCTGCAGTCTGAGCAGATGCACCCGAGCTAACATTAGAGACAGAGTTCATGTTAAACTGACATTAAACATCTCTCTCTGGCTGTGTGTTATTTGCTGCAGTCTGAGCAGATGCTCTCGAGCTAACATTAGAGACAGAGTTCATGTTAAACTGACATTAAACATCTCTCTCTGGCTGTGTGTTATTTGCTGCAGTCTGAGCAGATGCTCTCGAGCTAACATTAGAGACAGAGTTCATGTTAAACTGACATTAAACATCTCTCTCTGGCTGTGTGGTATATGCTGCAGTCTGAGCAGATGCACCCGAGCTAACATTAGAGACAGAGTTCAGGTTAAACTCACATTAAACATCTCTCTCTGGCTGTGTGTTATATGCTGCAGTCTGAGCAGATGCTCTCGAGCTAACATTAGAGACAGAGTTCATGTTAAACTGACATTAAACATCTCTCTCTGGCTGTGTGTTATTTGCTGCAGTCTGAGCAGATGCTCTCGAGCTAACATTAGAGACAGAGTTCATGTTAAACTGACATTAAACATCTCTCTCTGGCTGTGTGTTATTTGCTGCAGTCTGAGCAGATGCTCTCGAGCTAACATTAGAGACAGAGTTCATGTTAAACTGACATTAAACATCTCTCTCTGGCTGTGTGTTATTTGCTGCAGTCTGAGCAGATGCACTCGAGCTAACATTAGAGACAGAGTTCAGGTTAAACTCACTTTAAACATCTCTCTCTGACTGTGTGTTATATGCTGCAGTCTGAGCAGATGCTCTCGAGCTAACATTAGAGACAGAGTTCAGGTTAAACTCACATTAAACATCTCTCTCTGGCTGTGTGTTATTTGCTGCAGTCTGAGCAGATGCTCTCGAGCTAACATTAGAGACAGAGTTCAGATTAAACTCACATTAAACATCTCTCTCTGACTGTGTGTTATATGCTGCAGTCTGAGCAGATGCTCTCGAGCTAACATTAGAGACAGAGTTCAGGTTAAACTCACATTAAACATCTCTCTCTGACTGTGTGTTATATGCTGCAGTCTGAGCAGATGCACTCGAGCTAACATTAGAGACAGAGTTCAGGTTAAACTCACTCGATACACATTAAACATCTCTCTCTGGCTGTGTGTTATATGCTGCAGTCTGAGCAGATGCTCTCGAGCTAACATTAGAGACAGAGTTCAGGTTAAACTCACTTTAAACATCTCTCTCTGACTGTGTGTTATATGCTGCAGTCTGAGCAGATGCTCTCGAGCTAACATTAGAGACAGAGTTCAGGTTAAACTCACTTTAAACATCTCTCTCTGACTGTGTGTTATATGCTGCAGTCTGAGCAGATGCTCTCGAGCTAACATTAGAGACAGAGTTCAGGTTAAACTGACATTAAACATCTCTCTCTGGCTGTGTGTTATTTGCTGCAGTCTGAGCAGATGCTCTCGAGCTAACATTAGAGACAGAGTTCAGGTTAAACTCACATTAAACATCTCTCTCTGACTGTGTGTTATATGCTGCAGTCTGAGCAGATGCACTCGAGCTAACATTAGAGACAGAGTTCAGGTTAAACTCACATTAAACATCTCTCTCTGGCTGTGTGTTATATGCTGCAGTCTGAGCAGATGCTCCCCCTGAGCTAACATTAGAGACAGAGTTCAGGTTAAACTCACATTATACATCTCTCTCTGGCTGTGTGTTATATGCTGCAGTCTGAGCAGATGCTCCCCCTGAGCTAACATTAGAGACAGAGTTCAGGTTAAACTCACATTATACATCTCTCTCTGGCTGTGTGTTATATGCTGCAGTCTGAGCAGATGCTCCCCCTGAGCTAACATTAGAGACAGAGTTCAGGTTAAACTCACATTAAACATCTCTCTCTGACTGTGTGTTATATGCTGCAGTCTGAGCAGATGCACCCGAGCTAACATTAGAGACAGAGTTCAGGTTAAACTCACTCGATACACATTAAACATCTCTCTCTGGCTGTGTGTTATATGCTGCAGTCTGAGCAGATGCTCTCGAGCTAACATTAGAGACAGAGTTCAGGTTAAACTCACATTATACATCTCTCTCTGGCTGTGTGTTATATGCTGCAGTCTGAGCAGATGCTCCCCCTGAGCTAACATTAGAGACAGAGTTCAGGTTAAACTCACATTATACATCTCTCTCTGGCTGTGTGTTATATGCTGCAGTCTGAGCAGATGCTCCCCCTGAGCTAACATTAGAGACAGAGTTCAGGTTAAACTCACATTATACATCTCTCTCTGGCTGTGTGTTATATGCTGCAGTCTGAGCAGATGCTCCCCCTGAGCTAACATTAGAGACAGAGTTCAGGTTAAACTCACATTATACATCTCTCTCTGGCTGTGTGTTATATGCTGCAGTCTGAGCAGATGCTCCCCCTGAGCTAACATTAGAGACAGAGTTCAGGTTAAACTCACATTATACATCTCTCTCTGGCTGTGTGTTATATGCTGCAGTCTGAGCAGATGCTCCCCCTGAGCTAACATTAGAGACAGAGTTCAGGTTAAACTCACATTAAACATCTCTCTCTGACTGTGTGTTATATGCTGCAGTCTGAGCAGATGCTCCCGAGCTAACATTAGAGACCGAGTTCAGGTTAAACCCATTACATCTCTCTCTGGCTGTGTGTTATATGCTGCAGTCTGAGCAGATGCTCCCGAGCTAACATTAGAGACAGAGTTCAGGTTAAACTCACTCGATACACATTAAACATCTCTCTCTGGCTGTGTGTTATTTGCTGCAGTCTGAGCAGATGCTCCCGAGCTAACATTAGAGACAGAGTTCAGGTTAAACTCACATTAAACATCTCTCTCTGACTGTGTGTTATATGCTGCAGTCTGAGCAGATGCACCCGAGCTAACATTAGAGACAGAGTTCAGGTTAAACTCACATTAAACATCTCTCTCTGGCTGTGTGTTATTTGCTGCAGTCTGAGCAGATGCTCTCGAGCTAACATTAGAGACAGAGTTCAGGTTAAACTCACATTATACATCTCTCTCTGGCTGTGTGTTATATGCTGCAGTCTGAGCAGATGCTCCCCCTGAGCTAACATTAGAGACAGAGTTCAGGTTAAACTCACATTAAACATCTCTCTCTGACTGTGTGTTATATGCTGCAGTCTGAGCAGATGCACCCGAGCTAACATTAGAGACAGAGTTCAGGTTAAACTCACTAGATACACATTAAACATCTCTCTCTGGCTGTGTGTTATATGCTGCAGTCTGAGCAGATGCTCCCCCTGAGCTAACATTAGAGACAGAGTTCAGGTTAAACTCACATTATACATCTCTCTCTGGCTGTGTGTTATATGCTGCAGTCTGAGCAGATGCTCCCCCTGAGCTAACATTAGAGACAGAGTTCAGGTTAAACTCACATTATACATCTCTCTCTGGCTGTGTGTTATATGCTGCAGTCTGAGCAGATGCTCCCCCTGAGCTAACATTAGAGACAGAGTTCAGGTTAAACTCACATTAAACATCTCTCTCTGGCTGTGTGTTATTTGCTGCAGTCTGAGCAGATGCTCCCGAGCTAACATTAGAGACAGAGTTCAGGTTAAACTCACATTAAACATCTCTCTCTGGCTGTGTGTTATATGCTGCAGTCTGAGCAGATGCTCTCGAGCTAACATTAGAGACAGAGTTCAGGTTAAACTCACATTATACATCTCTCTCTGGCTGTGTGTTATATGCTGCAGTCTGAGCAGATGCTCCCCCTGAGCTAACATTAGAGACAGAGTTCAGGTTAAACTCACATTATACATCTCTCTCTGGCTGTGTGTTATATGCTGCAGTCTGAGCAGATGCTCCCCCTGAGCTAACATTAGAGACAGAGTTCAGGTTAAACTCACTTTAAACATCTCTCTCTGACTGTGTGTTATATGCTGCAGTCTGAGCAGATGCTCCCGAGCTAACATTAGAGACAGAGTTCAGGTTAAACTCACTCGATACACATTAAACATCTCTCTCTGGCTGTGTGTTATATGCTGCAGTCTGAGCAGATGCACTCGAGCTAACATTAGAGACAGAGTTCAGGTTAAACTGACATTAAACATCTCTCTCTGGCTGTGTGTTATTTGCTGCAGTCTGAGCAGATGCTCCCGAGCTAACATTAGAGACAGAGTTCAGGTTAAACTCACTCGATACACATTAAACATCTCTCTCTGGCTGTGTGTTATATGCTGCAGTCTGAGCAGATGCACCCGAGCTAACATTAGAGACAGAGTTCATGTTAAACTGACATTAAACATCTCTCTCTGGCTGTGTGTTATTTGCTGCAGTCTGAGCAGATGCTCCCGAGCTAACATTAGAGACCGAGTTCAGGTTAAACTCACTCGATACACATTAAACATCTCTCTCTGGCTGTGTGTTATATGCTGCAGTCTGAGCAGATGCTCCCGAGCTAACATTAGAGACAGAGTTCAGGTTAAACTCACTCGATACACATTAAACATCTCTCTCTGGCTGTGTGTTATTTGCTGCAGTCTGAGCAGATGCTCTCGAGCTAACATTAGAGACAGAGTTCAGGTTAAACTCACATTATACATCTCTCTCTGGCTGTGTGTTATATGCTGCAGTCTGAGCAGATGCTCCCCCTGAGCTAACATTAGAGACAGAGTTCAGGTTAAACTCACATTATACATCTCTCTCTGGCTGTGTGTTATATGCTGCAGTCTGAGCAGATGCTCCCCCTGAGCTAACATTAGAGACAGAGTTCAGGTTAAACTCACATTATACATCTCTCTCTGGCTGTGTGTTATATGCTGCAGTCTGAGCAGATGCTCCCCCTGAGCTAACATTAGAGACAGAGTTCAGGTTAAACTCACATTAAACATCTCTCTCTGACTGTGTGTTATATGCTGCAGTCTGAGCAGATGCACCCGAGCTAACATTAGAGACAGAGTTCAGGTTAAACTCACATTAAACATCTCTCTCTGGCTGTGTGTTATATGCTGCAGTCTGAGCAGATGCTCCCCCTGAGCTAACATTAGAGACAGAGTTCAGGTTAAACTCACATTAAACATCTCTCTCTGACTGTGTGTTATATGCTGCAGTCTGAGCAGATGCTCCCGAGCTAACATTAGAGACAGAGTTCAGGTTAAACTCACATTAAACATCTCTCTCTGACTGTGTGTTATATGCTGCAGTCTGAGCAGATGCACCCGAGCTAACATTAGAGACAGAGTTCAGGTTAAACTCACTTTAAACATCTCTCTCTGACTGTGTGTTATATGCTGCAGTCTGAGCAGATGCACCCGAGCTAACATTAGAGACAGAGTTCAGGTTAAACTCACATTAAACATCTCTCTCTGGCTGTGTGTTATATGCTGCAGTCTGAGCAGATGCTCCCGAGCTAACATTAGAGACAGAGTTCAGGTTAATCTCACTCGATACACATTAAACATCTCTCTCTGACTGTGTGTTATATGCTGCAGTCTGAGCAGATGCTCCCCCTGAGCTAACATTAGAGACAGAGTTCAGGTTAAACTCACTTTAAACATCTCTCTCTGACTGTGTGTTATATGCTGCAGTCTGAGCAGATGCTCCCCCTGAGCTAACATTAGAGACAGAGTTCAGGTTAAACTCACTCGAGCCTGCAGACGGTACACAGATAGTTATAATATGAAGTATATCAGTGTGTGTCGTGCTGGTTTTAATATTCATTAACGCAATCTCATTGTGTCCGAGCGGAGTTTGCGCATTACAGGAACTAAAAGTGTGCCCAACATAGGCTTTTCTTTATTTAACTTTATTATTTTACTCTTATTACTGTCTTACTCTTCGTGAAATATGCCCTTGTGGGAAAAAAGTACATTTTAGCACACTTTAAAAAGTTTAAAAAAAATTTATGGTAAAAACTCAAATATACCTCAGTGTAATTTCTATTGAAGCGTGTAAGTCATGTATGTAAACACGTTTGTTTTAAATTGTTTTAAATGTATTTGCACTGTAGCACATTCAAAAAAAGTAGTTTTTAACAAAACACTATTTAAAACTTTAGTATGCGAGTAAACTCATCAAAACAATTAGTATATCTGAAGAATGACCAGATAATTAAAACAATAATTTAAAATGTTCTTTACAGTAAACGTTTAGTTTGACATTACCTGACAGAAGTGCACTTTCTACAAGTGTAGATAAGTTAGTGGTTGTCATGAAAGCGAGCAGTGATTAGATGTAGACTGCACATGACATTCAGTGCACTTCTTTTCTCAAGGATGAACGGAGCATTTCTTCACCAGATTCTCTGCTATGAATGAATGAATGAATGAGTTTGATAGAGTGTAGATGTTCCAGATGCTGATTCAGTCACTGTGTTGATTTGTGTCCAGTTTCGTAACCAGTATGACAACGATGTGACCGTGTGGAGTCCTCAGGTAACTACACGCCTCATTCCTCAGCCGTCTGGAGCTGCTGGTGAAGTGTTGTTAATCTGGGGTCTGTGTGCAGGGCCGCATTCATCAGATCGAGTATGCGATGGAGGCAGTGAAGCAGGGCTCGGCCACCGTCGGACTCAAGTCTCGCTCTCACGCTGTCCTCGTGGCCCTCAAGGTACTCTCACAGCACGTCTGAGTCGTGTGTGTGCTTGACATGAGCTTCAGAAGCCTGTGTGTTTGCAGAGAGCTCGGTCTGAGTCGTGTGTGTGCTTGACGTGAGCTTCAGAAGCCTGTGTGTTTGCAGAGAGCTCGGTCTGAGTCGTGTGTGTGCTTGACGTGAGCTTCAGAAGCCTGTGTGTTTGCAGAGAGCTCGGTCTGAGTCGTGTGTGTGCTTGACGTGAGCTTCAGAAGCCTGTGTGTTTGCAGAGAGCTCGGTCTGAGTCGTGTGTGTGCTTGACGTGAGCTTCAGAAGCCTGTGTGTTTGCAGAGAGCTCGGTCTGAGTCGTGTGTGTGCTTGACATGAGCTTCAGAAGCCTGTGTGTTTGCAGAGAGCTCGGTCTGAGTCGTGTGTGTGCTTGACGTGAGCTTCAGAAGCCTGTGTGTTTGCAGAGAGCTCGGTCTGAGTCGTGTGTGTGCTTGACGTGAGCTTCAGAAGCCTGTGTGTTTGCAGAGAGCTCGGTCTGAGTCGTGTGTGTGCTTGACGTGAGCTTCAGAAGCCTGTGTGTTTGCAGAGAGCTCGGTCTGAGTCGTGTGTGTGCTTGACATGAGCTTCAGAAGCCTGTGTGTTTGCAGAGAGCTCGGTCTGAGTCGTGTGTGTGTGCTTGACGTGAGCTTCAGAAACCTGTGTGTTTGCAGAGAGCTCAGTCTGAGCTGGCTGCTCATCAGAAGAAGGTCCTGAACGTGGACAGTCACGTGGGCATCTCCATCGCAGGACTGACGGCCGACGCCAGACTGCTCTGGTAAATCACGAGCCAGTGTTTCGTACAGATCTACTCACATTCTGATGAAAACAGGCTGCGAGGCCTCAAATACAAATTTTCCCCCCCCCTGTTCTCTTATTTAAAACATACTGATTTTTAGGCCTGATAACATCCATATATTTCTTCTTTTCCCAATTCCGTTTGCCGTTATCACTGTTAATATTTTAGACTTCTGTTTTGGTTAAATTACATTTTATTCAAAAAGCATGTGTAATTAATTGAAATCACGAAACTTACAATTAAATTTATTGCTACCAAATTCTGTTTTCTGTATTCCATTTTAATGGTTTCATTGACTTTTAATAATCAAAAGCATCTCTAATTAACTGATTTAATAAGAAATATATAATTTTTTCCCCCATAAATACTATGTTGTGTATTTGCTTTTTTTCTGCTAAATAAATTCTGGTAAATCATTTTTCTGGTTTATATTCCTTTAAAAAATAATGTTTTAATAAATAATTTAGTTAGTACCAAGTATGTTTCCGTCACAGTTTCTTCAAGTTAAACCGAACTTTTTTTTTGATGGGTTGTTGTGAAGACCTTTAGGTTTCTGTTTGTATATGACATGATAGTTTTTCTCTAGAAAAGAAGCGTTCAGTAACACATGAACAATCTCTAGAACTGCCACTTCATGAGCAATGTACTCCTATATTAAGGCGGCAGAGCTTCAGTATTTGTGTAGTAAGATTTTCCAAATTCCATGGCGTTCTGCATTATATAGTAAATTCCGTTTTTATGACTGGGTTCCGCAGTGCCATTTTCCGTGTCATGGAAATCACTGTCCAGCATCAGTGTCCAGCTGGCGATCACAGCCTTGTTTTTATCCTGGTTCTTGAATGTGCTTGTGCTCATCAGTGTCTCACTGCCTGTCTCTTTCTGATAAGCAACTTCATGCGGCAGGAGTGTCTGGACTCTAGGTTCGTCTTCGATAGACCTCTTCCTGTGTCTCGACTGGTCTCGCTCATCGGAAGCAGTATCCTTTTAGCCTGTCGCTCTGGAGAGCTGCAAAAGCCACTTTGCATCCCGTCTGCTATGTTTCCTGAGCACATGTTCCCTCAGAGACCCAGGTTCCCACGCAGCGCTACGGCAGACGGCCTTATGGAGTGGGGCTACTGATCGCAGGATATGATGTGAGTGCTGAGATCACAGAGTGTGTGTGTGTGTTCAGTGGTGTGTTCAGTGATGGAGTCTTGCTGTTTTTGTGACTTTAGGACATGGGGCCGCAGTTATTGACTATCATATTGTTCGTTGACTTCCTTGGAAATATTTTCGGATATCTACCACAATAAGTTTTTTGACTAGTAACATGTAATTAAGAGATCTATAATTGATTTGTACTAGGCATAATTCTAATTAGAGATATCTCAAATTACAATTCTACTAGTGATAATTAAATTAGAGATATCTCTAACTGAATTAACACTAGTCAAAATTATAATCAAGATATCTCTAACTGTTGTTTGACTAGTCATAATTATATTGCAGATATCTTTAATTCGTGATTTCTTAAAGATATCCAAAATACAGTTGTAGATATCTTGAATTGGATTTTTGACTTGGCAAAACTTAATAAGAGATATCTTGTATTGGAATTCTTCCTAGTCAAAACTCATTTAAAGATATCTGCAATTTAATTATGGATATCTCAATCTGATTTTTGACTAGGAAGATCTTTCTTTGGAGATATCTGCATTTAGCTTTGTGACTAGGAAGAATTTCAATGTAAATATCTGGAATTAACAATGTGACTAGTCAAAATTCCTTTATAGATAGCAAATGCACCTTTGTTAAGCCCCACCTTAAACAATTTATTAACCAATCCTACCTTCGAAACTGTTGTCATCCGCCATTTTGTCTAAGAGTTATAATATAATATCTAAAACCTATAATAAAGGTCCTGCGTCTTTGGGTAATTTTAAACTGTTTTATACAGAAGTAATTCAAAAGTATGGAAATAAAAATGTAGCTGGAGCATGTGTAAAAGTGGTAGACTACACAGAGACTCAGACAGGCTTTTGTCCTATTCTATATCGTAATGTTGAGACGTGTGTGCTGTGGATTAAATTGTGTTAGTCTTTATTTACAAACGAACACATGTAAAATCAGT
>JADLZN010001111.1:63993-80422 GCA_018155175.1 Sinocyclocheilus anophthalmus | reverse complement strand
TGAGGATTAAATCTATATTTAAACCTCAATTATGGAAGATTGTCAATTTTTGATTTAAATCATGTACTGTATTGTACTGGAAACTCTATTTATATAACCATAAAATGCATCAGTACACATCAGTACAAGTGAAAATTTAGATAAAATGTAATTGTTTTTTTGTTTTTTTTTAATGTAGTTATTTTCAATTTCAGCATTTAACTCTGTCCTTTGTTTAATTTGACTACAGAAAGTTATCTATTACCATCCGTCAACCAACTAAAGGTATGTACATTAATTATGTTAATGCACATGACTTGGCAGGCCAGTAAACAAACAACAAATCAGGGGTTTGTTTGTATTAAGGTCTTAATACTATGGCTTCAAATGAACCATCCTATTGGACACTGAGAAGAAAAGCAAAGGACAAGGTGGATCAACAACTGCAGACAATACAGGCAACAACTTGGGGGAAGGAGTTGTGTTGCATGCAGAGTAACACCTGTCAAGGTCAAAATGATTATGAAGAAACATTTATGGACTGTCTCTCTCATGTTGACGAGACTGAAGATGTCAATATGGCAAGTGTTCCTGATGACAGTGAATCAGAATCAGAATCTGATCCAACTTCCCTAGAAGATGATTTGGCATCCTGGGCTACTGAACACAAAATGACACATGTGGCACTGAATTCAACATTCTACGGCTGCACAGTTTCAATCTGCCAAAAGACTCGAGGACATTGCTAGGAACTGTGCGTTTGAACCCTGAAATACAAGACAAGGCTGGTGGCCAGTATTACCATTTCGGAGTGCTGAATTCAACTGCAGAGGTGCTACATCAGAATGTTGACATTCTGCGCAACATTCACACGTTGGAGCTTCAGGTCAACATTGATGGTTTGCCCCTCTATAAGAGCTCAGCAACACAGTTCTGGGACACTGCAAAACATCAAACAAGAGGAACCAGTGACAATAGGTTTATTTTGTGGCACAAGTAAACCTACATCACTAGCTGAGTATCTTCAAGAATTCATCTCTGAAGTAAATGAATTAGCTAAAGGATTTGAATTTGAAGGAGTGATGTTAACTTTACAACTCTCTTCGATGGTCTGCGATGCACCTGCCCGTGCATTCCTGAAAAATGTTAAAGGTCACACAGGCTATCACGGATGTGAAAAATGCACACAGGATGGTTTGTATCTAGAAAATAGAATGACATTTCCAAGAATTGGCATGCCTTTAAGAACTAATGAGAGTTTCAGAAACAAGAGAGATGCTGATCATCATCATGGTCCATCACCTCTTGAAGAAACATCCCTAAACATCGTCTCTGGTTTCCCCCTCGACTACATGCACCTCGTGTGCCTCAGAAACATGAGACGGCTTCTTCTCTTGTGGCTGAAGATGGGTCCTCTGACTTGTAGGCTGTCAGGATTTCAAACAAACAAATTGTCAGAAAGATTGATAAATGCTCAGAGAAGTGTGCCCATGGAGTTTGCACGGAAACCAAGGGCACTGAGAGAAATTGATAGGTGGAAGGAAACAGAGTTCAGGCAGTTTTTACTGTATACCGGACCTGTCATGATGAAAGATCACCTTAACACAGAGGTGTACAAAAATGTCTTGCTACTTTTTGTGGGAATCTTCATCCTGTGCAACAACAGTTTGATTGAAGATTACTGTGATTATGCCAATGACATACTGGTTTGTCACTCACTTTGGTCAACTGTATGGTCCACAATTCTTGTCCTACAATGCACACTGCCTTGTACATCTTACAGATGATGCGAAAAAGCATGGTGTCCTTGACAACTTCAGTGCTTTCCAGTACGAAAGAAGGTCACCTAAACAAACTCACAGAGAACTTCTGGAACCAAACATGCCACTCAGGAGTCCAAATAAGTAGGAAATAGGAACTAGAGAGCAAAATTTTTCTTGGGTCCCCTACTCACAATCAATTCGTTGTCAATTCCATCCTTGATTTACATACATAGAATTCTTATTCAGCACTTCTTTTTGGCATAGTTCATAGCATTTCAATAACTTGTTGACAAATTAATCCGAGTTAATACCAATTGGATTTCAGGCTTGCGCTTAAACAAAAAATAAAGAAAGAAAGAAGAAGAAGAATGAAAGAAAAGGATAGTTTTTACCTATCGTGGGAGTGGTGATGGAGAAGGGAACGACTGGACGCCCGCCAAGTCCTGGTATGCAGAGGGCCACCATCTAAAGATCTTGACAATGTTGCTGAAGAGTAAGTCGTACAATGCGGCACCACAGCCAGAGAAGGGTGACGCCGACAATAGACAGAATCCTGACACGAGTCCAGGTAGAGTAATGCTGCTGTAGTTACTGATTGCCCAGAAAGTTCCGGGATGCATTTATGTAGAATCTTTGCCACTCATTGTAGTCCCCCATGTTAAAACATGATCTCACATCGCTTTAATAAACAAAAATGAGCCGACCTGCAATTCTTTTTTTTCGCATCTTTTCAGAATTGGGCCAACACTGGAAGAAGCCATCTGACACATTCTATCTGACATACTACAGAACACGTGCCATTAGCTAGGAAAAAGGATTCCCAAAATAAGTCCTCAACAAAAAGCAAATTCATTGGTTTAAAAATGAAATGCATCGGTTGCCTTCAATGGTGATCTATCTTTAAATGATTCAACTGACATATAGTAAGGGATAATGCACGGCTCTGTGCATTATACTGTGCATTAAACCAATTTAATTCGACTGTCACGTCGAGTGGGTTACTTTGCTTCCACCAGTTGAGTGCATAAAAATCGTTTAATGCACAGCTAGCCGTGCATTATCCTTCCCCTAATCCAGGATCGAAACGCTATGTTTTAATAGAAGGCCACAGACAGCATTAAAACAGTTTCTATGCCTCCTGAATGTCTGTGTGTATGCAAGCGTGATGTCTGATCTCGCTTGCTGCATGTGTGCATCAACGAATCACGCATTAATACAGACGTTAATATAACGACTGGAACCTACCTGTTCATTAAACTGTTTTAATACATACCTGCCAGCCAATCAGAATAGAGTATTCAGACAGAACATGGTATAAGTTATTGAATAGGAGCTTTAGTGTTACTGTTGACAGCTTAGGGACGTTCACAGACCACAATGAACATGTCCTGGTCATGATTACTCACAACCTCATAGTCATGCGGCAAGCCAACACAACTGCATGTTTATCTTTGGAACACAAATTAAGATATTATTGATTAAATACCCCATAGTCTTCAATGCCACTACCACCTCAGAAAGGTATTAAAGTCATTGTTAAAATAGAGCATCCCGGTCTCTGTCAAAATGCCAGCTCCTGCATCAGCAACTCTCGTGAATGCATGTCAGAGACTGACACAGAAAAAAATTAATTGTTGAACAAGTATTATCGTCACTTCATAATTAAGGTTGAACCACCTAAGGTTGATAGTCCTTATTTCCTTTCTGGGCCTTGAGGTAGTAGTTGCATTGCTGTCTATGCAGGATCAGAGAGCTCTCAGAATTCATCAAAAATATCCTAACTTGTGTTCTGAAGATGAACGAAAGTCCTACAGATTTGGAACGACATGAGGGTGAGTAATTAATGACAGAATTCTCATTTTTGGGTGATCTAACCCTTTAAGGAGAAATAAAGCATAAAATGTATTGAGCACATTTCTATGAGTATTTGCTACATCACACAAAGAGGCAATGAATGTGTGCAGTTGTTATTTTATCTTTGTTTTCCTAGAAAGAAAACAAGTACCGATCATATCTACTCGTCAGATGACGAGGCAGCAGAACAACCACCCATTAAAAAAAGAAACGCTGTTCCACCTGCACCAAAACCTCCAGCAATTCCAAAGTGCAACAAAAAAGGTAATGAAAAAAAAAAAGGAATGCTATGAATAAAAGTACACATTCCGTGTCGACTCAACCAGAGGTTGAAGGTAAAATAAAAAGTTTTTTTTCCCCTTTTGAAATAAATAAATAAATGAAGATCATGGATTTATATCTACTGTGTAATCCATGATTTTGTAGAGGGGGGTCAAAATGAACATTTATCAGCCAAATCACAAGGGAATTAGAAAGACGGCAGCATTATTTTATTTTTACATAAAGATTGGTAGCTCTATTAGTAAAATCTGTTGACTTCAGCAATCTTTGCTGCATATTCCAAAAAATAATAATAATAATAATCTGTGACATTCAATATTTTGGTTTTCTTTCTTCAGAAAAAAATATTGAAAATATCAAATTTGATTCAGGGAAGTTTCTGGAATTTGGTTGATCTGACACAGAATGACCCAAGTATGAAATAAGTAAGATTAAAGGTGCATAACAGCCAGAACACAAAAAGTTAAATTTCTATTATCAGGTCCTGTTGTGCAACCTCAGGTTTCGCAGAGCAGAGCTGTAAACCCTCTAAGCAACTGTAAGTCTGAACTTTCTATTTTATCTTAATTAAATTTTTATATCCAAATCTACGTTTACTAAAAGTTACAACTATGCAATTGTAGCGTACAGCTGCACGACTGCTGCTGTGCTTGGTCCTATTTTGTGAGAATAAATTAGAGGAATACCAGTGTACCCATATTTAAAGGTGATTTTTAATTTTAGCAAATGGAATGCCACTAATGATCCCCCCAATTGTTAATAGCATTTGTCAATCAGCAACAAAGGGACATGGAAGACCAACAGCAGAACTCATGTGAGAGTCTCCCCAGCTTTCAAGGTAAATAATTAGTTGTATTTTTTCACTAGCTGGAAAGCTAAATGAAGATCAACATTTGATGCAATTAACGGGTTAGTTCATTCATAGAAACCTCTGACTCTGCTGTCCCGTCTAATTTTACTTCTTCTGCCCCCACGTACAATTTCCGCCATTCACAACCCACAACTTATTACGTTTCAAACAACACAAATTAAGATGTTCTTCAAATTAACACATGGTCTTAAACACATCGTTCCTGCACATTTATCCATAGGTCCCAATAACGAGACGTGTAGAGTACCCGCATGTCTAACAACTATGATGTGTTACTTAATTCAACTTCCTTGCTTCGCAAAGTTCATGAAATCGCTTTATAATGTATCAACTAGGGATGCGCCCGATCGCTCGGTGTCTCCATCGGACCGATAATCACATTTTATGACTCGATCGGTACTCACTAACTTGGCCGATCTCACGAACCGATCGCAGTTTGATGACGTCACTTATGCGTGGATAACGTACATAACGCGTCGGGACATAAATGACATAAAATGAACAATAACTTCTTTGGGCCATATTGCCCCACCTCGATAGCATTAGCAGGCCAGGACTTTAACTCCTTTCAAACTTAAATCTGGATTGTCACCGTTTTCGGTCACTGCAAACTTCCCGCACATGAAACTAGTTACTGTGCCTCACAATGAAAAAAATTTATTTGTAAAAAATGTAGTTAATATTTGCTCATTTACGATTTATTTTATCCCCCGCCCAAATAATTCAAATTCTTTTTTTATCGCAGATGGTTCAGCCTGCTAGCGTGCCCCTTTGGATTTGGAAAAGCAAAATATGTTTGCAGCGTTTTCATTCTCTGCCAGCAGGAGGTGCTATAAAGCGGGAGAAACAGGTTTCCCCGGTAACAGCTGTACACAAAGCAGCACTGAACTCACAAACGCTGCTTTATCAGGCATATAACATGCAAGATGAAATGAAAATGACATTGTGACATTTTCTAAAGATAGTCTTTCACCTTCAGAATGACCAGTTTGATATTAAATGCAGCGCTCGTTTTGATTTTTAAATGTGCGTACGCGTGCTCATGTTATTCAACGCAGCCTTTTGCGGAAAATCGGGTCATGATTTTTGGATATTGGGCGATCGCCACAAAAGAATACCCATGTATGAGAACATCCCTCAGACAACCACGCCATCTCTTCTACGTAGCCCAACTTCAGTCTACTCATCACCTTAAATTTAACTGCGTTTGTAGCCAGCGCCATAGCCAGACTGATAAACAAACACAGACCGGAAGTTAACTTCGGGCCAGGCGCGTGCGCCCGATGAAACCGTCTGTATAAAGCTTGAAGCATCAGAATCGGTATCGGCCGATCACCATGACAAGAAATCGGTACAGCAGTATCGACTGCAAAAAATCCTGATCGGAGCATCCCTAATAAACTAATTTTTTATTTGTATGCAACTGTCCCTTTAAGATTGTGAACCGTCGTTAACCGACTTAAACTGCTTGATTAAACTGCTTCGTTCATATGCATTACATTTACAATTATGATATTATCATTTTGAAGAATGCAAGTTATGGGGAAATGCCCTGTCAATGGAGGACCATAAATCTCCCAATTACACAAATTATAAGTGCAACTTACCTACTCCACCTTTCTCAGCTCCACTGCGTGTGTCTCAGCCAGACCATCACGGAGACGGCTGGTGTGTTGATCAACCTAGCACACAAGGTAAAAGAGCATAATCAGGGATAAAGGAAATCTGAAACACATTCACAGCATTTAAATACATCTTAAAAACTGAACAACATTTTGTGTTCAATCCATAGAGCACACCTTCGCTGTCCTGAGACCCTCAGGGGACCACCAAGGAAGAGCCCAGAGTAAGTTAATTGAACATAAATCCACTTAAGTATTTTTTTTAATTTGACACCCTTCACAGATCCTTCTATTATTTAAAATAAAAGGAGTGGCTAATTTTTTTGACCATTATTGGGCACTCTATACACACACTGCAGACACAAAAGTTTTCAAAAAACAAAGTAAATGTGAATTTTGTGGCATTAACATGGCATGACAGATCACAGTTCAAACTGCAATTGCAATGTATCAATGTACATTAAAATAACTGCAAATAAAATAACAGCAAAGTTATTTTTGGACAAATCTAGTAAGGGTGTAAGGATCCATCGATCAATTGTCTAACGATATGATGTATTGAGGCTGCACGTAAAAAATAAAATAAAATACACACACAGTCTGTCCGCAGAGAGCGCTTTGCAGCTCATTCCGTCCATGATGTTTTAGAAAACAATCTTTTCGCAGTTTATTTAGTTTCAGTGCTTAAGGTAGAGGTGGTTCCACACTTTTTCGTTTCTCTACTTTATATGCTCACCAAGCTGCATTTATATGATTCATATATATGAAACATAGTGAAATGTGTCCCAATTTCTAAACACATTCTGTATTTGTATGTTTTAACATATACTATTTCCTGTGATCAAAGCAATTTGTTTCCCCTGCCCTTATTTACGCAACCCACCCGCCCCCCTTGAGGTTATTATTTTTAATGTAATTATATTTTCTGTATAGCGCCATATCACAACAGAAGTAATTTAAAGTTACCTTTCTTATAGAACATGTCTATACCTTGTTCTTTCATTAAGCAAACTAAATAGCCTTATGTTATTTATCTTATTTACACGACAGCATGTCATTTTGGTCTCTACATTATGCTCGCTCTCTCTGCATCACACACTGCGGAGTTCCGCCCACACACACACACTCACTCTCTCTCTCTCCCACACAACACACACAGCAACACACACACACACACACACACATCCACACACTCACACACACCCCCACACCCCCACCCTCACACACACACACCACACACACCACACACACACACACACACACACACAAACACACACACACACACACACACACACACACACACACACACACACACACACACTCACACACACACACACACACACACACACCCCCTCTCTCTCACTCTCTCAAGCACACACACCCACCACACGCTCTCACTCTCTCTCCACACACAGCACCCTCCACACCCCACAATCCCCACCAGCTCCCACCAACCCCATCTCTCTCTCCCCTCCTCTCACACCACACAACCACACTCACCACACACAACACCACACACCCACCACACACTCTTCTCTCACCACACACCGACCTCCTCACACACCCAGCACACACACACCTACGCACCCTCTCTCTCACACTCTCTCCTACACCACACGCACACAACACTTTACTTCTACAACACCCACTCTCTCACTTCTCCCTATCAAACTTGCACTCTCATCTCACACACACCACACACACACACCTACACACACTCACAACTCACCCAACACACACACACACCTCTCACACACAGCCTCTTCCAAACACAGAGACACCACACGCACTCTCTCACGACACACACAACACACACACACACCACACACTAAGCCCCACACACAATTCCCAAGCACCCACACACACACTCACTCACACACGCACAAACACACACACACACACACCCCCACTCACTCACTCACTCACCCACTCACACACCCACACACACACTCACAGCCCTAGTCCCCAACCACCACTGACCTGTACACACCCCCACACCACACACACACACAACCACACACTCACTCTCTCTCCTCCTCACACAACACACACAAGTCACACACACACCACACTCACTCACACACCTCACCCACACACACACCTCCACACACACACACACTCACCACCCGGTTCTTAGACTTCCACACGCACACTCAACACACAACAGGTCACCCACAGAGTCTCAACGCGGACGTGCACTCATCAACACTCACTCACTCACACGCACGCACACACAACACACACACACACTCACTCTCTCTCTCACTCACACACACATTCACCTGCTGTCTCTCACTCACACTCACACACACACACATTTCACCTCACACTCACAGCACACACACACACCACTCATCAGCTCACACACCCCACACAACCCACATGAAATTTATCCGCGCCCGTACACACACATACACACCACTCTCTCTCTCCCCGGCTACCTCTCTCTCAGCACACACACACACCCACACTACACACTCACAACACAAGCACACACAACACCCACCCACACCCACACCCACACTCACACACTCACACACACTCACACACCACACACACACACACACACTCTCTACACACACACACACCCCTCAACACACACCCCCACATAGCAGCTCTCTCTCACTCTCTCTCACACACACACACTCACACACACCCTAAACACACACACACACACACTCTCTCACTCCTCTCACACCACACACACACAACACACACCACGCAACACACACCACAACAGCACACCTCTCCTCGCCCTACACCCCTACACCACCCCACACACACACTCACTCACTCTCCCCTCACACAAACACACACACCCACACTCACACCCCCCCCACACACACACACACACCCACACAACACTCACACACACACACACAAACAAAAACAAACACACACACACACAAACACACACACCACACAAACACACACACACAAACACAAACACCACACCCCCCACTCACACCAGCACCACCCCACAACTCACACACGCACACACACACTCACACACACACACTTCAGCACCTCCATCACCTTTTCCCTCTTCACCCACGAACACACATCACACACACCCAACACACTCACTCCCAGACCTCCCACCCACCACACGACCCCACACACCTCACAGCTCACACACACACACACACTCACACACACCTCAACACACACACACCCACACACACACACCACCCACACACACACAACACACACACAAAACACACACACACCCACACACACACACACCCTCACTCACACACTCACACACACCACACACACACTCACAAACACTCCCACACTCACACACACACACACACACACACATCAACTCAATTCTCTCACACACACCACACACTCACACACACACCATCTCACACACACAACACACACTTACTCACTCCCACAACTCACCCCTCACACCCACACACACACATCAATCATCACCGGCCACACACACACTCACACACCCACGCACACACACACACACTCTCTCACACACACATTCACACACACTCACTCTCTCACACACCACACACACACTCTCTCTCACACACACACACAGAAACACACACACACAAACACACACACCTACACACACACACACCACACACACACACCACTCACTCACTCACTCTCTCACACACACACACAGTCTCACACACACACACACATTCTCTCACAGCCTGACGACACACACACTCTCTCACACACACACACCCACACACCACTCACACACACACACACACCCCCAAACACACACACACACACACTCCTCACACACCCACCCTCCCCACACACACAACACAACATCACCCACCACACACTCTCTCGTCACTCGCTCTCACACACAGCGACACACACATCTCTCTTCCACACATCTCTCATCACACACACACAACCCACTCCTCCACACACACACACACACACACACACCACTCTCTTTCGACTCACTCTCTCTCACACAACCACACCACACAACCACGCATCTCCTCCTCTCTCACAACCCACCACACACACACACACACCCACACTCAAACACACACACACACACAAAAAAAAAAACAAACACACACACACACACATACACTCACACACACACACATTCACACTCACTCTCTCACACACACACCACACACCCAACCACCCCCCACACACACACACACACACCACACACACGCACTCACACCCACACACACACACACACCACACTCATACACCACACACAAACTACACCACACACACAACACCTACATCCCATCTACCAGCACACACACCACGCACGTCTCCTTCTCACACCTACACTTCAAACTCGAATCGCCTTCAGACAGACACCCCCTCACAGGCACACACACACACTCAATCCTCTCTCACACCACACACACACACTTCACTCCTCTCACACACACACACACACACACCCACCCCACACACACACCCTCACACACACACACACACACACATTCACACACACACACACACTCACTCACGGTCCACTCACACACACACACACACACTCAGAACACACACACACACACACCTACATCAGATGACTCACTCACATTTTCTCTCACACACACACACACACAAGCTCCCTGCGACCCCACCACACCATGCGTCACCACACCACACACACAACACGTTCACACACTCCGTACACTCATCCTCAGCGACCGCAGAGACCAGCCGCGTGCGCCATTCACGTGAGCCTCACGTTCGTCCCTCCAAGCTGTTTCCCAGCTTCATTCCATCCTCTGCGCTGTTCTAAAATTAAGCAGCAAAACGATTCATATTTCAAAATGAATTCTGCTGTCTCGTGCTAAAAAAAAAAAATTTTTTTTGAATGTCGCATACGCGAGGTTTGGTTTTACCAATCGTACTGCATGCTTGAAGCTTGCAGGGGTTGCTGGTCCTCACTATGAGTACATAAACACCTGAACAACATCTCCAGAACTGCTCTGAGAATCCCTTCATCAGCATTTGACCGTTTCATTTCAGTAAAACTATCATCATGTCATACACACAGGAATGTAAAGGTTCACAGCAACCCGTCAACATAAAAGTTTGGTTTAACTTGAAGACATTGGCAGAAATATATTACTGTTGTTGAGTAGAATGTATGTAACAGGCTGCTACTACTACTACTACTAAAATTATTTAAACCTTATTTTTAAGGAATAATCATAGAATATTTCTTCAATTTTTTAATTGTAATATTAAATTACCTTTAATTTCCAAAAAAAAATAAAATGTGTTTAATTTTCATTAATTAAAATATAAATTAAATGAATGTTTTATGCCTTAAAATATAAATACACAACACAGAATTTCTGAGCAAAAAATCATAAGGCTATTGTAAGAATAAATTAAACTTGTTTTTATGCTTTCAAATAATTAGACATGCTAAAACAGAATTTGGTAACAAAAGGTTGGAAAAATAACGACTTGCATCGCCCCTAACATCCAATAGTTGTTCAACTTTACATAAATTTGTTATTGTTTAAGTTTTCATGATTTTAATTAAATGTAGACCTGCCCCCTTTTTTTGTTTGATTATACCATTTAATTTAACCATTAAAAGCCCCCCAAAGCCTAAACCTAGGGGTAAACCCTGAAGCTGTATTTTCAGCATCATTACTGAAAACAGTTCTCTTATGATTCTCTTATGAATATTGCACCCTCTCAGACATGACCTTGTTTGCAAAATTATATATATGCTTTGAAATATTGTGATTAACATAGTACTACTTAACTAGCCTACTTGCCGTCTTAACTCGTTTGGCTTCATTACCCATCGTCATACTGGTGAATCTGAGGGCGAGATATGCCTAACGTCAGTCATATGTTCTTGTCTTTTGCGACGGCCGCACCGCAGCAGCTGATGTCAACCGGACAAAACAAAGTGAACATTGCAAATCCAGTTGTCTTTTGTGTCAGAGCGTTTACCGTCATGGATTTGTCGTGTGCGTCGCGCTGCATCACTGATAGAACATCACTGGGTTCTATTTGCTTTTGTCACATCGCGCCGCTCGCGTCTGGTGTAGACAAGTTGTTTTGGTATTTGTGAATCTTAAGTGTATTCACCATCTGCATCACTGGCAGTATTTTCACAAACTTGTAACTTAACGTTACTTGTTCAGAACAGAACCATGCAACATTCATTCATATTTCTACATGTCTCCCTGCAATACAACTCTGATTCTTCAATCGTGCCATCTAGTGGTTTGTTATTGATACAACCACAACTGCTACAACTGATAAAGTAGTGATCGAGTCATATTGAGGGAATTAAAATATGTCAAATTAATATTTTGCATTCAATTATTTACTTATCAGGCAATGATATACTGGAAAATTATGCAGTGTAGTCTTTTTCACCCTGTGGAGGTTTCTTTTGCAAAATAATCTGCTGACTGTACACCATCTCTCAGCCTTGCCGCGCCCGCCCCCCAGTTTGGGAACCACTGGCTTAAGGCCATTTGTGAGATTTCAAACATCATGCACGCAGTAACCAGCATTACCCGGACCGCCAACCCCATGCCCACTCCCCTCAATTTTTTTTAATTACTGATCTGCATGATTCACGTGGGTCATGATTTTAGACCGAAAAACAAAAACGAAACAAAAAAACGGAATTCTGGCTGCTGAGTGTGTTGCAGGCCGTAGTTTGTTAATTTGCAAAATGTAACAAGCAAATCTTACCCACTC
The DNA here is from genome assembly GCA_018155175.1 of Sinocyclocheilus anophthalmus. Lineage (NCBI taxonomy): Eukaryota > Metazoa > Chordata > Actinopteri > Cypriniformes > Cyprinidae > Sinocyclocheilus > Sinocyclocheilus anophthalmus. The sequence goes on along the minus strand of JADLZN010001111.1, from coordinate 67,346 downwards.
CATCTTTCTCAGCTCCAGTGGGCGTCTCTCAGGCAGACCATCATGGAGACGGCTGGAGTGCTCATTCACCTGACACACAAGGGAAAATAACATTAATTAGAATAAAGGGGTGATCACACTGCACTTTTCCTTCTGTTGACTTCCATTAGTACGCATGCGACCGCATCAAACCGGAAACGCAAGCTTGTGTTTCACATTTCGCTGCATTCCAATGTTCAAGCTTGGTGAACTCTTGACCTGCGATTTCACATCACGTGAACCTGTATGACCAACAGCAGTTTGATACATCACAGCATAATAGCTGAATTAAAAGAACATGCATGTAAAACTGCAGCGCTGCAGGAAAGTGGAGTAGATTGTATGTTTTTACATTGTAATGTATTATTATGCGTTATGTGTTGACTTAATCATATCACGACCGTTGCAGCGTCCAAGGAAACTTTGGCATGCTCAAGTCTAGTGTGACCGCAGCATATAGACAGCCCCTCACACCAATCTAAAACTGACTTAATGTTTTTGTGTTCAGGCCAGACGATGCTTACTCCGTAGAGCACACCTTTTCTGTCCCTGAGACCTCAGGTTGACCACCAAGGAGAACACAGCGTACCTTTACATTCTGATCGGGAAACTCTGTATGGTGTTGTAATCTGAAATGACACAAATGGACACGATGGTATCAATGCCCATCTTCGCATGAATGGCTGGTAAAAAGAGTGTCGGACATACAGTGTGAAAAGTCAGCGCGTTTTAATACCTATCTAATGAAACATGAAAGCGTACCTCAGGAGGGTTCACCCAATTTGGGCCCTATCATACAGCTGTGCAATGCGGCGCCAGGCACGACGCAAGTGTTTTTTGCTAGTTTCAGGCTGACACAGTTGTCATTTTCACATCCTGCACCACGTTGTTTAATAGCAAATGCATTTGTGCGCCCATGGGTGTGCTGGTCTGAAAACGAGGTGTGTTCAGGCGCATTGCTATTTTTTTTAAGGCAACTGAAATAGACTGCGCCATTAACCAACAAAAACCTGGTCTAAAGTCAATAGCGCAGTATTTTTTTTGTTATTTAAAGAGCGCGTTAGTATAGGCGGGTGCACAACGCATGTACACTTTGCTTATTACACACACACAGGGACGCGCAGCAAGCTAACATTCAGTACAATTTATATATTTCATTTCATGAATATAAAATGTAATTCATTAATTCATATCTTTTAGTTTGTCAAGAGATTTAAATAGCCATGTTGGAAAACAGTGTACGTGCGCACGTGCTCTAGTACATAAGAGCCTATCACTGAACCTGGAAAGAAAGCAAAATAAAATTAAATAAAACATCAGTCCGCAGATGTCATATCCATAATTCATATATAATAAAATCTGGAATTAATTCAATCTCAAACCAATTAATTAAAGGTTATTACTCCACCTGTGTAACGTCATTAACCAATGTGTTTACACAGTAAGATATTTAATGTTTTTTAAAGAAGTCTCTATATTTTAATATGTAATTAATTCCTGTGATTTTAAAGCTGAATTTTTAGCATCATGACTCCAGTCACATCCTTCAGAAATCATTCTAATATTCTGATTTGCTGCTCAAAAAATATTATTATTAATGTTGAAAACAGCCGAGTAGATTTTTTCAGTTTTCTTTGATGAACAGAAAGTTCAAGACCGCATTTATTCTGAAATAGAAATCTTTGTAGACCTTTATAAATGTTTTCCTCCCTCTCACTTTTGATCTTTAAAACTTGTGTGCTAAATAAAAGTATTCATTTCTAAATATTCACACACACACAAATAAAAACAATAATACTGATTCCAAGCTTTTGAATGGTTTAGTGTAAAAAAAACTTTTTATTTCACATAAATGCTGATATTTGGATCTTTCTATTCATCAAAGAATCCTGAAAAAAACTGTACTCAACCATTTTAAATATTGAGAATATCAATGACATAAAAGTGGTTTCTTGCGTCAGCAGATCAACTATTTTATACCTGACTTTCTGAGGACCATTGTTTGACACTGCGAAGACTGAGTAAGATGCTGAAAGACAGCTTTTGATTTAAATTTAACAATTAAAATATCAAATACGTAGTCAACATTTGAAGTGGACCAACACCTTTCATCAAAGTTGTCATAAAACCTAAAACCTACACATGAGGCCTACTTGAGGGTGAGTAATTTATGGGCTCATTTTCATTTTTTGGTGAACTAACCCTTTACTGACCCACCAGCTGTAGCATTGCGTAACCATTCCATATCATATTATATTTTTTTATATTATATTATATTATATTATGTACAATGAAGGGCCAAAAAGGAAATAATTATATAAAATTTGAATATGTAAATGTAAACTGTGAGTATATACATGTAAATCTGAATATATAAATGTAAGTTGTGAATATAAATATATATACAGTGGGGAAAAAAAATATATAGTCAGCCACCAATTGTGCAAGCTCTCCCACTTAAAAAGATGAGAGAGAACTGTAATTTTCATCATAGGTATACCAAAACTATGAGAGACAAAATGAGAAAAATCCGAAAATCACATGTAATGATTTTTAAAAGAATATTTACTTGCAAATTATGGTGGAACAATAAGGTATTTGGTCAATAACAAAACATTTCATCTCAATCCTCTTGTTATAACCCTTTGTGCTCGCAATGACAGAGTTCAAACGTTTTCTCTGTAACGTCTTCAACACACTGTGCTGGATTTGCACGTAAAAAAAAAAATTATAAAAAATCATAAAATAAAAAAAAAAAAAAAAAAATTCCATTCGCCAGCAGATCTTTCCCTCTAGAGCAGTAATGTTTTGGGGCTGTCTCTGGGCAACACGGATTTTCAACTCCCTCCAATGATTTTCTATGGGGTTGAGATCTGGAACTGGCTAGGCCACTCCAGGACCTTGAAAAGCTTCTTACGAAGCCACTCCTTCGTTGCCCGGCTGGTGTGTTTGGGATCATTGTCATGCTGTGAATCAGATACCACAGTATCCACGTTTCATCGTTTCCTACTATGCTCCCTCTTTTTCTTGATGTGACAGGAGGTGTTTTTCACCTTTTCTCGTTCTCCTCCTCTGCTTCTTTCTCCGACGATTCAAAACTTACAGCTCGATTGGACATGATACCCATGGCTCCATTCATTCTTTCGTTTACACTGATCAGTCGTCCTGGTCCCTTTGCAGAAAAACAGCACCAAAGCATGATGTTTCCACCCCCATGCAAGTAGGTATGGTGTTCTTTGGATGCAACTCAGCTTTCTTTCTCCTCCAAACACGACAAGTTGAGTTTTTACCAACAAGTTCTATTTTGGTTTCATCTGACCATATGACATTCTCCA
>JADLZN010001111.1:0-50835 GCA_018155175.1 Sinocyclocheilus anophthalmus | reverse complement strand
CGTGTGTCTCAGCCAGACCATCACGGAGACGGCTGGTGTGTTGATCAACCTAACACACAAGGTAAAAGAGCATAATCAGGGATAAAGGAAATCTGAAACACATTCACAGCATTTAAATACATCTTAAAAACTGAACAACATTTTGTGTTCAATCCATAGAGCACACCTTCGCTGTCCTGAGACCCTCAGGGGACCACCAAGGAAGAGCCCAGAGTAAGTTAATTGAACATAAATCCACTTAAGTAATTTTTTTAATTTGACACCCTTCACAGATCCTTCTATTATTTAAAATAAAAGGAGTGGCTAATTTTTTTGACCATTATTGGGCACTCTATACACACACTGCAGACACAAAAGTTTTCAAAAAACAAAGTAAATGTGAATTTTGTGGCATTAACATGGCATGACAGATCACAGTTCAAACTGCAATTGCAATGTATCAATGTACATTAAAATAACTGCAAATAAAATAACAGCAAAGTTATTTTTGGACAAATCTAGTAAGGGTGTAAGGATCCATCGATCAAGTGTCTAACGATATGATGTATTGAGGCTGCACGTAAAAAATAAAATAAAATACACACACATCTGTCCTGCAGATAGCGCTGCAAGCTCATTCCGTCCATGATGTTTTAGAAAACAATCTTTTGGCAGTTTATTTAGTTCATTGCTTAAGGCAGTGGTTCCCAAACTTTTTCTCTACAAATATTTATATGCTCACCAAGGCTGCATTTATTTATTCATATATATTAAACACTAGTGAAATGTGTCAATTTAAAACATCTATTTGTATGTTTTAACATATACTATATTCCTGTGATCAAAGCAAGTGTTTCACCTGCCATTATTTTACGGCAACCCCCCGCCCCCCTTGAAGGTTAAGTTAATTTTATTTAATTATATTTTCTCTATAGCGCCAGATCACAACAGAAGTCATTTAAAGTTACCTTTCTTATAGAACATGTCTATACCTTGTTCTTTCATTAAGCAAACTAAATAGCCTTATGTTATTTATCTTATTTACACGACAGCATGTCATTTCAGTCTCTAAGTATGCTCGCGCGCTCTGCATCACACACTGCGGAGTTCCGCCCACACACACACTCTCACTCTCTCTCTCACACACACACACACACACCACACCACAACACAACACAACACAACACAACAAACACCACAACACAACACACCCCACCCTCCCAAACACCCTCACAACACACACACACACACACCCTCACACACCCACACACACTCACTCTCTCTATCACACACCCACACACTCACACACACCCACACACACACACTCACACACACACACACACACTCACTCCTCTCTCTCACACACACACACACACACTCACTCTCTCTCTCACACACACACACACACACACACACACTCACACACACACACACACACACACACACACACACACACACACACACACACACACACACACACACACACACACACACACACACACACACCCACACACACCCTCGCACGCCACACACACACACTCACCACACCACACACACAACACACACACACACACACTTCACACACACACTACCACACCCCCACACACACACACACACACACCACACACACACATCACACAACACACACACACACACACACACACAAACAAGTGAGCCCACTCCCAGTAGTATTTGTAAATATTAAGCAGCAAAACGATTCATATTTAAAAATGAATTCTGCGTGTCTCTGTATATGTGAATGGCACAGACGTGCGGTTTTGTTTACCACTCGTACTGAAGCATGCGTGAAGCTTGCAGTGGTCTGCTGTCTCACTAATGAGGACATAAACACATGAACAACATCTCCAGAACTGCTCTGAGAATCCCTTCATCAGCATTTGACCGTTTCATTTCAGTAAAACTATCATCATGTCATACACACAGAAATGTAAAGGTATTCACAGCAACCCGTCAACATAAAAGTTCGGTTTAACTTGAAGACATTGGCAGAAATATATTACTGTTGTTGAGTAGAATGTTAGTAACATGATGCTACTACTACTAAAATGATTAAAACCTTATTTATAAGGAACAATCATACAATATTTCTTCAATGTTTTAATTGTAATATTAAATTACCTTTAATTTCCAAAAAAAAATAAAATGTGTTTAATTTTCATTACTTAAAAGATAGATTAAATGAATGTTTGATGCCTTAAAAAATGTAAATACACAAAACATAATTTTGGAGCAAAAAAATCATAAGGCTATTGTAAGAATAAATGAAACTTGCTTTTATGCTTTCAAATAATTAGACATGCTAAAACAGAATTTGGTAACAATAAAACATGGTTGGAAAAAATAAAACCTTTCATAGGCCCCTAAACATCCAATATTTGTTAAACTTTTAATAAATTGATGTTAAATTGTTTAAGTTTCATGATTTAAATTAATTAGACATGCTTTTTGATTAATACAATTTAATTTAACCATTAAAAAGCCCCCCAAAGCCATAAACCTAGGGGAAACACTGAAAGCTGTATTTTCAGCATCATTACTGAAAACAGTTCTCTTATGATTCTCTTATGAATATTGCACCCTCTCAGACATGACCTTGATTGCAAAATTATATATATGATTTGAAATATTGTGATTAACATAGTACTACTTAACTAGCCTACTTGCCGTCTTAACTTGTTTGGCTTCATTACCCATCGTCATACTGGTGAATCTGAGGGCGAGATATGCCTAACGTCAGTCATATGTTCTTGTCTTTTGCGACGGCCGCACCGCAGCAGCTGATGTCAACCGGACAAAACAAAGTGAACATTGCAAATCCAGTTGTCTTTTGTGTCAGAGCGTTTACTGTCATGGATTTGTCATGTCGCATCGCACCGCATCCACAGCTTCACTGGGTTCTATTTGCTTTTGTCACATCGCGCCGCTCGCGTCTGGTGTAGACAAGTTGTTTTGGTATTTGTGAATCTTAAGTATATTCATCATCTGCTTTACGTATACCTGGCATTGGCAGTATTTTCACAAACTTGTAACTTAACGTTACTTGTTCAGAACAGAACCATGCAACATTCATTCATATTTCTACATGTCTCCCTGCAATACAACTCTGATTGTTCAATCACGCCATCTAGTGGTCTGTTATTGATACAACCACAACTGCTACAGCTGATAACGGAGCGCTCAAGCGGGTACTGCCAGTCATGTTGAGGTAATTAAAATATGTCAAATTAATATTTTGCGTTCAATTATTTACTTATCAGGCAATGATATACTGGAAAATTATGCAGTGTAGTCTTTTTCACCCTGTGGAGGTTTCTTTTGCAGAATAATCTGCTGACTGTACACCATCTCTCAGCCTTGCCGCGCCCGCCCCCCAGTTTGGGAACCACTGGCTTAAGGCCATTTGTGCGATTTCAAACATCATGCACGCAGTAACCAGCATTACCCGGACCACCAACCCCATGCCCACTCCCCTCAATTTTTTTTAATTACTGATCTGCATGATTCACGTGGGTCATGATTTTAGACCGAAAAACAAAAACGAAACAAAAAAACGGAATTCTGGCTGCTGAGTGTGTTGCAGGCCGTAGTTTGTTAATTTGCAAAATGTAACAAGCAAATCTTACCCACTCCATCTTTCTCAGCTCCATCATGGAGACGGCTGGAGTGCTCATCCACCTGACACACAAGGTACAAGAACATTCATTAGAATAAAGGGGCGATCATACTGCACTTTTCCTTCTATTGACTTCCATTAGTACGCATGCGACCGCATCAAACCGGAAACGCAAGCTTGTGTTTCACATTTCGCTGCATTCCAATGTTCAAGCTTGGTGAACTCTTGACCTGCGATTTCACATCACGTGAACCTGTATGACCAACAGCAGTTTGATACATCACAGCATAATAGCTGAATTAAAAGAACATGCATGTAAAACTGCAGTGCTGCAGGAAAGTGGAGTAGATTGTATGTATTATTATGCGTTATGTGTTGAATTTAATCATATCACGACCGTTGCAGCGTCCAAGGAAACTTTGCATGCTCAAAGTCTAGTGTGACCGCAGCATTCACAGCCCTTCACACAATCTAAAACTGAATAACATAAAATTTTGTGTAGAGCACACCTTTTCTGTCCTGAGACCCTCAGGTGACCACCAAGGAAGAACACAGAGTAAGTTACATTTGATCGGCTGTAATGGTGTTGTAATCTGAAATGACACAAATGGACACATGATAAAATGCACATCTTCCATGAATGGCTGGGGAAAAAGGGTTTAGGAGCATACAGTGTGAAAAGTCAGCTTTTTAATAACCTAGATTAATGAAACATGAAAGCTACCTCAGGATTGGGTTCACCCAAGTTTTAGGGCCCTATCATACAGCTGGTGCAATGCGGCGCCAGGCGCGAAGCAAGTGTTTTTTTGCTAGTTTCAGGCTGACACAGTTGTCATTTTCACATCCTGCGCCACATTGTTTAATAGCAAATGCCCCAAATTTTGTTTTTATTGTGCGCCCATTGGGTGGTGCTGGCACCCCTAAAACGAGGTGTGTTCAGGCGCATTGCTATTTTGAGGCAACTGAAATAGACTGTGCCATTGACCAACAAAAACCTGGTCTAAAGTCTGGTGCAATATTTTTTCTTTGTTATTTAAGGAGCACGTTAGCCTATAGACGGGTGCACAACGCGTGTACACTTTGCTTATTACACACACACAGGGACGTGCAGCAAAAAAAGCAAGCTAACATTCAGTAGAATTTATATATTTCATTTCAAGAATATAAAATTTAATTAATTAATTAATTCATATCTTTTAGTTTGTCAAGAGATTTAAATAGCCATTTTGGAAAACAGTGTACGTGCGCACGTGCTCTAGTACATAAGAGCCTATCACTGAACCTGGAAAGAAAGCAAAATAAAATTAAATAAAACATCAGTCCGCAGATGTCATATCCATAATTCTAATAAAATCTGGAATTAATTCAGTCTCAAACCAATTAATTAAAGGTTATTACTCCACCTGTGTAACGTCATTAACCAATGTGTTTACACAGTAAGATATTTAATGTTTTTTAAAGAATTATCTTCTGCTCAATTTTAAAATGCAATTTATTCCTGTGATTTTAAAGCTGAATTTTTAGCATCATTACTTCAGTCACACGATCCTTCAGAAATCATGTTGATATTCTGATTTGCTGCTCAAAAAATATTATTATTAATGTTGAAAACAGCCGAGTAGATTTTTTTCAGTTTTCTTTGATGAACAGAAAGTTCAGAAGAACAGCATTTATCTGAAATAGAAATCTTTTTGTTACCATTATACTGTTTTGTCACTTTTGATTAATTTAATGCATCTTTGCTAAATAAAAGTATTCATTTCTAAATATTCACACACACACAAATAAAAACAATAATACTGATTCCAAGCTTTTGAATGGTATAGTGTATAATGTTATGAAAGTTTTTTTTATTTCACATAAATGCTGATATTTGGATCTTTCTATTCATCAAAGAATCCTGAAAAAAACTGTACTCAACCATTTTAAATATTGAGAATAATAATAATAAAAAGTGTTTCTTGAGCAGCAGATCAGCATATATTATACTGATTTCTGAAGGAACATGTGACACTGAAGACTGGAGTAATGATGCTGAAAATACAGCTTTGATTTAAATTTACATTTTAAAATATACAAATACAGTAGTCAGCATTTGAAGTGGATCAAAACCTTTCATCAATGTTGTCCTAAAACCTAAAACCAAAATGTGTTCTTGTCTTAGGACAACTTTGATGAACTTTTTTGAACCACTTCAAATGTTGACTACTGTAGAAAGCAGGTATTGTACTGTATTTTGGATCAAATCAATGCAGGTTTGGTGAACAGAAGAGAATTCTTTAAAACATAAAAAATCTTACTGTTCAAAAAGTTTTGACTGATAGTGTCAACGCATGTTACAATTTACTGACTTATTTTTCTTCTGGATGGCATTGATGCCATGGTTTTACGTTAAACATAGATTTAAATACATCTTTTTCGCCTGTTTTATTATTTTTTCTGAAATTCAATTAGCTAGATTGTAAGTGGCTTTACTTGTTTTGGTAACAAGCAAATCTTACCCACTCCATCTTTCTCAGCTCCAGTGGGCGTCTCTCAGGCAGACCCTCACGGCTGGAGTGTATATCCACCTGACACACAAGGTACAAGAGCATTAATTAGCATAAGGAGATGAAAATGAGAAACACTTCATTCCCAGCCCTTCACACAATTTAAAACCGGATAATATAACATGCATGATCTGTTTAATCCATAGAGCACATTTCTGTCCCGAGACCCTCAGGGGACCACCAAGGAGGAACACTGAGTAAGTTAAGAAGGGGAAAAACAAAATGTCTGATAACTTTAACAATGTCCAGGAATACAGACATGATGGGCTGCAACATTCACAGGAAGCTGTTTGTTCTCAAAGTACAATAATCTGCACGTTTTAGTCAAATTGAACTAAATCAAACTGAACACCATTTCAAATCATATTAAATATTGTTATGAATTTAATGTTATATAAAATTTATGGTATAATCAGGACATGACACGTCAATATTGTCCTTTCATCAGTTCCAAAATAGTTCTGAAGTTACACTTCAAAAAAACAATGCATAGCGTTACACCAAAGAAACATAAATTTGGTACGTACCCTCGGTTTTGAAATCATGGTTTGGTATGGTTTTAGTATAGCCGGAAAAAAAACTAAATATAAAATAGCTTTTTTTTTTTAAACAGTGGTTTACTGAACAAATTGGGTCTCTCTTAAATTAACTATAACCAAAATTATTTAATGGATAAAAAACTTCAGCTAATGCCATAAATTACACAGGGAGTCCAATTACTTGGACATTACTATATTGAAGGTTTAATTTAACGGAGCCCAAAGTATTAAACTGCAATACATTTTTTTAGATTATATAATAATCAACTAAATTTTATGCAAACATTTAAATTGCACATAGGGTAGTTTTTTACATTAACTTGAAAAGCTAATTTTAAAATTATGCTTTTACTCTAATTCACTGTTGAAATATAATCATTTACTCACTGACTGTCATGAATCATGACATTTAAACACATTAAAGTATCCAGACATCACTAACAGGTTAACTAAAATTTGATGAATATATGAGCTAATATAAGGCATATATAGCAAAAATCTTTTCTTTATAGTTCATTTCTGTCAAGCTATGGACTTACTTGAGGTAAATGTAATGCTATGTGATATTCTTTACAAGCTTTCTGTAATTGAAACACTGATTGAACGATTACATGGGCATGAGATGCTCATTCATGCTTATTTTATTCTATAACTAGTAGTAAAGAGAAAGAGATGAACATAGGCCTGTCGCAAAAATCAATATATCGACTTATCGTGCAATATATGTACATGACCTCAATCATTTTTGGTGACGCAATATATCACCCATTATATTTACTTAAAAATTAATGTCACCATGTTTTGTACATTCCCCTTGCTCCTGTGTCTTTTGCAGCTTCTCGTACATAATGTGGTGTAGTCATGAGGTGCTAGATCAAATTTTAAAAAATGCTTCTACAAACAAAGTTTCATCTGCAGATATGATCTTGTTTAGGGATCTGTGCCTTTGTGCATACAGACATCTGTCTGCTAAGTAGTGATTTGTTTTGGGGGTGTACTAGAACAGGCTCTCATACTAGGTTGTTCGAAAAACATATTTTTCACATATTTTACATTATTACAACACCTCTCTCACTTCCTCCCGTCTGGAAAAAAAAACAAGAACGGCTCGAATAGTTCCTGTATCAAATGAAGGCCCGCCTTCTGAAATACGAAATGTGCTGTGATTGGTTAGCTGGGCCAGTGTGTGTTGTGATTGGTTAGCTGGGCCAGTGTGTGTTGTGATTGGCACCACTCGGCGCCTGGTCGGGAAATGTCATGCCCCTTACCATAGCCGCCTGCGAGCTTCAGTGTAAATATTGCGTCAATATCAAATCAATTTGAGCGTGATTTAAACCCGGATGATTGTAACCACTTGGGAAACCACATCTGCCTTGGGAAAGCTAGCGTGTCTCCGACACAGTGATAACACTCGTTGTCTTCTCTAGTGCAGCTCAACCAGGTCTCGTCTCATTCATCAATATTTATGATATTTGCATTGTAGTCCAAACGAGTCGTTTTTGTAGTTTTTGAAAAGTGATTTCTGTTAAATAAAATATCTCCTTTTGAAGTGAACTTTGAACTCTGTAACTTTGCAGATCTTGTTTATTATCAAACAGCAAAATTTTTGTGTCTTGTGTCCTGTCTTGTGACGCTAAATCCCCTTTAGGAAAAAAAAAGAAGAGCCGCTGTATTTATAACTTTGACAATAAGTGCATACTAGTGCTGTGTTCAAAATATCGATACGACGATGTATCGTCACAGAGATTTGACAATACGAGTATCGATACAGCTGGCCCTGTATCGATTTTGTGGCATGTGTGCAGCAGTGGACCGCACTTAATTAGTTTAAAATTTTACAACGTTTAAAATTGAATAGAAAAGTGCAAGTTTTCTAAACAAAGAATGAATAGAGCATATATAGGCTACAAGGTTTAATCTGGCCGCAGAGGAACTGGGTTGCCTGATATAAAGAGACGTAATCCCCAAAACAGAGCTTCACACTTGCGCAACAGAAATATCTGATAAGTGTGTTACTTATCTTTGTCAACCTGGCAACCATGTGCTCTCTCTCCACTGTGGATAAACACGCTTTTTTTTCTGAAAACACTGGTTAGCTTGCAGTTTAGCTATCTCCACTTTCAATTCTACGGTCTCTGACAAGTGTAAATTCAGCTACTGTTCATATTACGACAGAGAGAGAGAGAGAGAGAGAGAGAGAGAGAGAGAGAGAGAGGCTGTGCATGTATGAATTACCACCGTTTTGCCGTGTTTCTCTATTAACAGTAAAGCTGTGGCTTTAATTGCTTTAGAAACAATGATGCTACCAGCTCCTTGTTGAGAAAGATAATGTAGCTCTAGAGCGATTAAGCTATTTAGTTGATAAAACTGCGGGGCAGCGCTAAAAAGTTTGTTCCTGAATGTCTGAGTTCGGCCGCAACGTGATCTGTGTGAGTGACTGGCACTTAACACTAAACTGCTTCTGTTTCACACAAATGCTGGCACAGACGTGCATGTTCGACTAGAGTCGCTTTGAACTCGTGCATCTTCGGAAGCGGAGCTGAGCGGAAAGTCCTGCCGCGCGCACCTAAGCGAACTTGCGGACGCGTCGAGTAAATCAGCCTCGAGCGTGTGTGTGTTAGATACAGTGAAGACAGCGCGTTAGTTTATACGCTTCTTCCTTTATTTTTTTTAATTGTAGAGAGTGTGTTAATTTGTGCAATGATAACCTACCAGCAATGTAAATGATTTTTTTATATATATTAGAATGAGTGCATTACAATATATATTTATTAGAACAAGTACATTATTATTTGTGGGCTTAAAAACAAGATGCAAACAATAAGAATATTGTACCTGGTGGGTAGTGCACAATGTAAACATGAAACATGTGCAATTACCTATAGGCTATTGTACTGTGGTACAGTTCTGGAGGCCCTTCATAATGCAGAGGTCAACTGCTGCTCTGCCAATAGTTAGAAATGGCCCTATAGTAAGCAGTGTTTTTTCTAAATTCTGCTGAGGTGAAATTCAGTGCAGTCATGTATCGTGATACGTATCGTGGCCTCTGTATCGTGATATGTATTGTATCGTGGCCTCTGTATCGTGATACAAAGCCCTAGTGCATACCATGATAAACTAAACATTGGAGTATAAGCATAAACGTTTTAAAATACGTCCAAGAGTTTTAGAGTTTTACATGTCAGTCAGTTATTGAAATGGCATCAACTTTTCATTTGCACGCCCCTAAAGATGATGCTACACACAATGAACCGTGATTGGTTGCTTTACCTGTCAGTCAGACGGCCTCTCGGATGGTCCCTGGCCAATCAAAGGGGTCCGGGCCTTCTGTTGTCAGCCTGAAGGCCTGGCTACACAAGACAAAGATTTTCTTAACTTTACGGCTTTCATGCAATGGGCACAAGAACAAATCACACTAAGATTTGGACTACAGCAAACATCCCCATTGTGAAATTCACATCAGAGTCCTCATGCTGTCAACAGAATACCAATATAGATTTTTGGTAATGTCAATGTAATAATAAATTAACCAAACTCTTATTACAGTTATTATAAGAAGTGTTTTATGCTTTTCTGAAATTTGGTTTTAATTTTAGTGTGTATTTATTTGTTTTGGTAACGAGCAAATCTTACCCGCTCCATCTTTCTCAGCTCCATCATGGAGACGGCTGGAGTGCTCATCCACCTGACACACAAGGTACAAGAACATTCATTAGAACAAGGAAGATAAAACACTAACTCACAGCCCTTCACACAATCTAAAACTGAATAACATAATATTTTGTGTTCAATCCGTAGAGCGCACCTTTTCTGTCCTGAGACCCTCAGGTGACCACCAAGGAAGAACACTGAGTACGTTACCTTTTTTTTTTTTTTATTGATTTTGAAACCATCATCATTAACTTACTTTAAATGTTTTCTTACCAACTCCATTTTGAGCTCCAGTGTGTCTCTTTAGCAAACCAGATTACCTTAGGAAAAGGGTGGGTGAGGACAACTGAACGCATAGATGGATCAGGCTAATTTCTTTGTAACTAAGTTGTAAACTTTGGTGTGGAAATGTCCTGAATTGTTTGTCCCCAAATCTGGTAGTTTGTGGCTTGTTTCTAAAGGGGAATTCACATTAAAGGCATATAAATAACTAGAGGTCAATGAGTCAAATTTGTTGCATAGGAAATGATCATTCACACAGCTGGAATGACTTCTAGTTGTCACCTCTAATCACTGTCAGTGTGAATTCCCCAAAAAGTCAGTGTTTCTGAACTCTGTTCAGTGTTTCTGGAGGCACACCAACAGTTCACATGAGGGCCTTTCGCACCGCAGGAACCTTCTCATAGTACCAGAACTAATTGTGGAACTACCACTTTTCGGCGTGTTCGCACCGCCGGAACTGGGAGCGCTTTTAGTACCGGACTGCCTTTTTCGAAAACCAAATTAGCTCCTACTCCGGAGCAAGGTCTAACCAGCACAACTGGTACTAATCGTTACGTAAGTAGACATTGATTGGCCAAACTCGTATGAAAACGCCCTCACCCCCCATGATTTAAAACGGCGTGTAAACATACCGTAAACATTGTCAACTTATTTCGCAAATATGGAGAACAGCGATAGATGGACGAATGCTGAAGTGCAGGCACCTGTAGCAAATGTACCACTGCCAGTTGTCGTTGGAGATTCTTAGTTCTCCTTTCCGTTCTTTCAGTCGCTTTATGTATACGTCGACATTCCATGTCCATTTATTGTGAAACTCGCGAGACAACAAAAACACAGCTCCGCTCACAGCGTCCTCCATCCTCCTGTTGTTAACGTAGTTTTTTGTTTCTGTTGTTGAACGCCATGCATAAATGGCGTCGCTGTCGACCGGCTTACTTCACTTCTTAGTACACACTGTCGGTGAGAATGCAACCCTTTAAATGGTACGGGGAAATAGTTCACGCAAAATCGTCCAAGTACTTTAGTACCGTACATTTAGTTATGAAACTAAAGCGGTGCGAAAGGCCCTATTTATGCCGTCCACTGGATTTTGGAACAGTTATATACAACAATACGTTTAGCTGTTACACGTCATTTTGATCGTATAGCATTTCGCCCACACGGATTCCATCTTTTTTGGGAGAGTGAACCGATGATTTTTTAAAACCGGGTCCCCAAGTGGAATGAATCGAGAAACGCCGCCCTTAGGGCGTTTTCTGTGGACAGCGAATCCGTTTTTCTGAAACGTGACGTCATCACCCACATCTCCCCCAGCTACTCACGTAACAGCAACAAAAACATGAATATTGAACGATTGTCTTTTTATTAACTAACATTAACACAGATTAATAAATGTATTTTTCCATGTTCGTTTGTATACCGCGCACAAGGATTATGCGCATAGTCCAAGTCTTCTTCTCCGTTTTTAGTGCATCTCTGTGGCAGAATTACAGCACCACATGCTGGTCTGGCATGTATACTACATAATTTTGTGGTTTTGTGTGGACGCAGATATTTCTTGAGAAGCCTGGGCTTCGTGTGGATGTAGCCTTAGATGTCTCTCTTAACTGATCCATCCATTTCAGGTCTTGGAGTAGGGGTGGACAACTCTGGTCCTTGAAATAATTTTCCAGTAGAGTTTAGCTATAACCCTAATCAAACACACCTGAACAAGCTAATCAAGGCTTAGCATTACTGTAACGCTACAGGCAGGTGAGTTTGATGAGTTGGAGCAATATTCTGCAGGAAAGTGGATCTTGAGGGCCAGAATTGCCCAGTTCCATATTGGAGTCTACTAATGAGCTGACTAGTTGAATCAGGTGTGTTTTATTAGAAAGAGCTCAACGAGTTCTGGTGGTGTGCCTCTAGGAACAGGGTTGGGAAACACTGCCATAGGTGTTTGGACATAGTCCTGGTGGGCGATAAAATGGATGAAATGTCTAAAAGAACAGGCCTGAGCCATCATCTTGTACCATCTGACACATGGGCTAGTAAGCAAAGCCCTAACAGACACTCACTTCCCACTGACTCTTCCAACCATTTGGTCCTCCTTTGAAACCACACTGATCAAGAAGTTGTCTGTTGTGGAGCCAGCAGCAGCATGGGTTTGTCAAAGGGTGCACAGCAGGTGCTTGTGATTATCCTTCTCAAAAACTAAAATGATATATGTAACACTAATCAGACTCATGGACTTTACAGACATGTGCAGGCATGTCCATCACAATTTCACAACACTGCAACTGAATATCATGTGCACCATTTGGGACTGGTCTTAGACTCTGTATCCCATAACCCACAGAGAACATGATCTCTTGACACCACAAACACATGTGCTTATGAGCATTTAGCATTGTCTTAAGTTGCTACTCACTGAGTAACCCAAAGGGACATGAAAGGAGAGGTTAAGGAGAGCAGGGGAATAGGTTACATCGAATGGATAGAGATGAGGTGCCGTCTTGCATGAATCAGGCTCTTTTACAATGCATTCCATGAAAGTGAGTGCGTTTACATGTGAGGGAGGATTACAGGAGGGCAGCTCAGCAAAAAGCAGAAATATTGTGGCAGGAGTCGTGAGGGGAAGAAGTGAGCTCTTGTGCTGACTTGAAAATGAAAGGAACACACAGGAGCAAGTAATCAGATATGGCAGGCCGTGGATATATGAGAATGTGCAACAGCTGACATACATAACATACACATTCAATTCCTCTATTCTTAACCTCTGCCAAGGACAATACTGGGTGACTGAGGCAACCAACAAACCTTTGTCAGAGTAGATGCCATATTTAATTTGAGCACTTCAGTTCCTCACAGCGATAGCCTTGTTTTTAATTTAAATCAATGTCACATGGTTGTGTACCTGCATATTTATTTTTATACAAATTGTACGTTTACTGAAAATACAACATTTCCAGAAAATTTCCACAAATTGTCATGGACAAAAAAAAATTAAAGCATGAATTGTAAAAAGACAGGGGTGTCCAGTCTTGTTCCTGAAGGGCCACCTACCAGCAGAGTTTAGCTCCAACCTTAATTAAACACATCTGAACCAGCTCATCAAGTTCTACAGAATCACTAGATACTTCCAGGTGGGCTGAAGCTAAACTCTGGATGAAAGTGGCCCTCCAGGAGCAGGACTGGACACCCCCGAAATAGTACCTCAAGACCTAGGTTGTCCAATTCTACTCCTGGAATATCACCTTCCTGCAGAGCTTAAGTCCAACTGCAATTAAACACACCTGAATCTGGTAATCTAAGTCTTTGATTACTATAAACTTCACTGATTTGTATTACTGACACTAAATTCTGCAGGATGGTGGCCCTCCAGGAGCATGTTTAGATACCTCTCCTCAAGACAGTACAACGTACTGAACAGGATGTTTCTTTATCCCAGACAACTGAGGTGTAATGTGGTGCGATAAGGTGTAATGTGGGACAGACTGCCAAAACCTCAAGAATCTGTTTGAGAACCACCTACTCCTAACAAGAACGGTCTATCCAACCAGCATGTAAAACCACACTTTGTTTTGTTTTTAAATGAGTTTCATCAGGGATACTTTATTCCACACTAGCAGACCAGCCTGAAAAAATCAAATAAAAATTCAAATAGTTTCACAGCAGTTATAGTAGCTTTATTTCCAGGTGGACTGGTGTACCCCAATGGCCATAAAATGTGCAGAAGCCAGCCACTAATATGGATGAACTATCAATCCATAGATGTACAGTCCAAGGTAGTCTATATACTAGGATATCTGAAAAAAAACTTATATGCTGAAAGAGTAATATAGATATATAGATCCAGAGTACAATACCCCCAACCAACATACCCACTCAGTAAAGTGGTGTAGGCTAGCAGACTCAATGACAGTGAGGTAGGTAATCTCTTAAACTGGCTGCCCATGAAGAAACAGAGATAAATTACTTAGATTTTTTTCATTCATAATGGAAGACCTGCAAAGAATAGCCCTACACAGAGAGTGAAGAAATGCCCATTCTAGTCTTCCACATTCTAATAAATGTTGCGGAATGATATCAAAAACCAGATTGTTATTCATATTTACAGCTGTTGTCCGCACTAAAATTCTCTCAAAGGGGGAAAATAGGCACATGCCGTGGAGCTATACGGTCACTAAAACATAAACAAAGCCAGCGAGCGCCCTGTAAACCTGAGAGGTCCTTACGATGTCAAGCGATTACAAGGGACTTTATAGTGCTTGAAAACTACGCCTCCGCTCATTGTAGCAAATTACCTTTCACTCTCTTGCATCCTCTCTCTCCTGACTGTTTTCATGAGATTTTTAAAGTATGCCCTTTTGCTGGGAAAAACAAGAAAAAAACTGATATGTTTAGATTGCCAGGAAGTCTTGCTCCCTCCCCAACTTTCACACCTTTATGAAGCAGGTCACATGGAAAGGAACACACAATGAATATCAGGAGAAATGCTGATGGTGTAGGTGTGTGGGGGTGAGACAGACAGACGTACAAAGGTATTAGGAAAGAGAGGACAAAGGCAGATGGCGGAGAGATGAGAGTGCCGGCAAACCGTCTGACAGCAAAGAAAGGCTCTGCTGTATGCTAAACAGGGAATTAGACAGTTGCCCCCTGAGAGCCTCTTAACCTTCTCATTTTCCCTCACCATTTCTCATGCACATCTATTAGCAGATCTTTCTCAAGGCTGAAGTTGTTCCTCCACAAGAACATATCCTGGTGTTATCTTCTCATGTCAATCGCGATGATTTTAAGGAAGCACATAAATAATATTTATATATATATATATATATACTGTATATATATATATATATATAATATATATATATATATATAATAATATATATATCTATATATATCTATATATATAAATAACTTCAATATACATATAAATTCTGAATTTACTTCAACCTAAATATGTACGTTTGTGTATCTGTGTCCACATAATCTCATAAAGCTTGTTAAAACAGCCTATACTCCGTGACATCAGACCCTGACAAGCCCCATAAGGAGTGTGAATTGTCGATTGGTTGAGGTTTCCAGCTGAGGAGAGGTCTTTTAAATGACACCTACCCCCTTCGTTAGAGTCTGTCATTAGTCCTTCGCTGCAGAGAGCTGTGATTATATTACAGGTCAATAGATAGTACTTACCACTCTGAGCCTTGACAGAGAAGCCATCCCACACACTTACTTGAGACTTATAAGTGTTTCTCCATTGGCTGAGCAATAATGTTATACAATTTTGTGTGGGGAAAAAAGGGAACAAACTAAAAACTTTCATAGAAACAACAGTCTTCAACAAACATTTATTCTAAGTTACAACAAAACATCACCTAGTACCTCCTGACTCCTTTACAGACCCCATGCTTGAAAAATCTAGATTTTAATTAATTCTTGGTTACAGATGCTATTTTCTATCCCCATGAGTTGATTCATTAATTTCGAGCAAACTTACAAAATTAAAAAAAAAACATCTGTATGGAAAATTGTTTTACTTAGACAACTTCGTTGAAGTCCATGTCTTTTTGAAAAGCACTTGATCCACACAATAGGTATTTTTATAGAGCAAGATTCAGTGAACCACAGTGCTGTATTGATGCAAGGCTACACAATCAAATCATTCTGAAAAGAAATTTGATATGGGCTTAGTGAGTCAATACAAGACCACATTAGTCTGGGACTGACACTACAGCTGCATGTTAGAGTTCACCTAGACAACAACTCTGTTTAAAACCTGAGAGGCTAACTGCCAGTGCTCTTAGCGTAAGGTGTTAGTGCCGACCAGATGGCTGTAATATTTCACATAAATGAAGGGAGTGTGTCAGAGTGGGTGCATTTCAGCAAGCTGAATTGGAACTTCCTGAAGAAAAAACACTGCGTTTCCACAGCAACTCCATGGTGACTGGAAAAAGTGTGAGGTCATATGCGCTGTCAATGCAGTCTCTACACTCCTTGCCCACCTGAAAGCAGCTTGCCCTGAATGTTCATGCTTTCTTTCGAGCTGCGCGTGGAGCACTTCAGTCTAGATTTACATGTCTTTGTGGAGTTGCTGCAGGCTCACCCGCCGCAGCAATTTGCCAGCGAAACAAATCTTTTGTGTGTTTGCGTCTGTTTTCTGCGCAAGAAAATGGAAATCCTTTCAAACCACCTAGTCTCTTACCTTTGAAGTCTCTCTCCCTATTGCGTACTGGGTAATAAGAGGGAATCCTCGAGGATACCCAGGTGAACCGGAGATTCAGTCAATGAGGGATTCTGTCAGAACAACTGATCCTGGCTATAGATTAAGTCTGTTGTTTTTTTCTTTTAACTCCGACCCTCATTTTTTAATTTGTTCTTCTTTTAGAAGGAAAAAAAATACCAATCAAGACCGCAGAGCTTTCGAGGAAAATCCATTCGTCAGCGCAGCACTTGAAACGTGATACACTTTGAGGATATGGGACACTGGCGAAGAGTGGTCCATTGCAACCCTCGTGGACTACAGAATAGCTCCATATCATTTGACTACACTCTAAAACTGGCTGGGGTTTTTTTTTAACCCAAACTGCTGGGTTTAGCCTGTTGGGTCACTTTTATGAGTTATTTTTTAGTGTTTGGTTGTTTTGTGTAACCACTGCTGGGTTAAGATTCACTGTCAGGAATGAAGCACCTCTTCATAAACTACCCAACCTGCTGGGTTATAGTAACCATGCAGTTTTAAATCTGGATCATTTTTTCTCCTGTTCTGAGGAAGGGGTGGTCTGTACCGTTGTTTGCTCCGCTACGATTATCTCACGTTACCTATGTTATTAGCATTTGTTGTACAAGTAAACAGACTCATTGGTTTAACCACTGTGCCTTAGCTACCATGTAATGTTCTACTGCGCTCTGCAGATGACCCACATCTTATAACTCAACATTTTTTATTAAAATGTTCTACATTTCCTCAGTTTCAGAATGCAGGTCGTAGTTTATTGTGACAGTCTGGAGGTTTATCAGTTGCCAAGGAAACTTGATGTGATGGTTTACACCAGGGTGACCCTCACACAGTCTGTTCTGCCGACTAAACCCCTCCGAGAGTTAGCTGTTAGTGCCATTATGAGTGTTTAAGGGTTTTCCTTGGGGCTTCCTTTGTCTTATTTCCCTTTTTGCACACAGAGAATCACACTCTGCAAATTCTGTGTTTGTGTGCGCTAGAGCTGGCACAACTACTTATTTTGTACTAGTCAACTACATTAGTCAATTGGTCGGCCAGTGAATGCCAAATAAAACGACAACTAGTCAAGTTAACCCCAAAGAATTGACTTATGGAAAAACTAGTCGAGTAGTCCTAATGTGTGCACGTTTATGTGTTAGAATGTGACAGTGAAATTAACCTTGCATCATGACAAAGACATTCAAATTAGGGTTGTGCTATAAAAAATGCTTACAGACGATTTGATACTTTAAATGATAAATGCTATATGCCATGCCAAAATTGCTCACGGTGAAATGGTGTGGTAAATTAAACCGAATAAGCATGCAAAAGGAAAAGTGTGTTTATTCATCCATCAGTGATAGTGGGAATGCACCACTTTGACAGCACATAGCTGGAGCAGGGCTGCAAATCTCCTGCTCAAGAGCCAAGGCTGACAGGCTGACCCACAGCGCAAACTCCTTCATCAACAGGCCGTTTTCCCCCAGGACCCAGTTGACAAAAAACACACACAATCGTGTCTTTACCCCCTACTAGCCAAGGGAACAAACAACTTAACCTCACACTTGTAATTACAATGCCTGCTTTCATTTCCAGTTAAGGTCCACTGTTCAGGTAACGTGGGGCTTAAACAACTTAATGCATCACCAGACAAATCAATTATTTTATGTGCAGGTGAAAATCGTCCTACCGGCCAATACTAACCTAGGGTGCGTTTCCCAAAAGCAACTATGTTGAAGTTCCGTCATTACTAGATTTAAATGACAAGCCCCATAGTTAGCTACGATCCTTTTGGGAAATGCACCCCAGGATAACAGTCATCCCCTGAATGACCCAACTATCCACTGTAGGGTATAGTATAAATGTGTCATTTTAAAATTATTTTTCTGTTATGTTTATATTGCAGTATATTTGCACACAAGAGAGCAATGACGTAAGACGGAATAAAGCTAGCTTTTATTCCATATGCAAATTAGCCTGAATCAAGTTCATTAATTGAAATCTAAAGCCTGGAATACACTACACAATTTTTTGCCCCAATTTTCCACTGATTTACAGTCTGGAGAAGTTGACACTAATTGCTGAAAGTCAGAGCCAGTCTGCAGATTTAATTGACAGATTTGATAGAAAATCGTATAGTGTATGATGGTCACATATTTGTTTAGCTTCAGATTTTGATTCCAACCAATTTTGAAAAATTGCCAACAGGATGTTGCCTGGTATGGAGGTGACCACTTGGGTGGCGTTTCGTGCATTCAGCTACAATTAATATTCTCAATGGGCAAACCTGGTCCGGTCTTCTTCAGCTGCAAATTGTGATGGGGTATAATCAGGGCCGTCCTTAGGGAGGGGGGGGGTGCAACTGGTGCGGTTGCACCGGGCACCACGCTTAAGAATGCGATCGCGAACGGACCGAGTTCTGAATGTTTCTTCAATGCAATCTAATATGTGTTTGTGTCTGTTTTCTGTGCAAGAAAATGGAAATCCTTTCAAACCACACAGTCTCTTACCTTTGAAGTCTCTCTCCCTATTGTGTACTGGGTAATAAGAGGGAATCCTCGAGGATACCCAGGTGAACCGGAGATTCAGTCAATGAGGGATTCTGTCAGAACAACTGATCCTGGCTATAGATTAAGTCTGTTGATTTTTTCTTTTAACTCCGACCCTCATTTTTAATTTGTTCTTCTTTTAGAAGGAAAAAAAATACCAATCAAGACCGCAGAGCTTTCGAGGAAAATCCATTCGTCAGCGCAGCACTTGAAACGTGATACACTTTGAGGATATGGGACACTGGCGAAGAGTGGTCCATTGCAGCCCTCGTGGACTACAGAATAGCTCCATATCATGTGTATATGTGTAGCATGTGTAGCAGCATTTCCTTAAGGTTTCTGCAGTGGGACACTGTCTCAACCTGACCAACAGGCACCTGCGGAACATGGGAATACTGAGTGTATCCACTTAGGGGTACGATGTGGCTACAGAGTAATGAAACAGCAAGAAGCTGAGTCATCTACATAAGGAGCATCATTACTCAGCACAGACACAGTGGCACATGCTGAATTAAGGATGAGAGCGGTGCACAACTGCCCTCATTATCTCACACACTTTGGTTCAACCCTGAGAGCTGCTTGCAGCACTTATTCTTATGACTGCTCATATAACATACAGCATAATGAAGAGCTTAGAAGGACAGTAGTGAAAGCCATGTGGAGTCCAGCAGAGCCCAACCCAGACAGCAATATAGTGTTGGCCCAGATCGGGCCCACAACTGGCCCGTGTGAAATCCATGCGGGCCAGATCTGGGCCGAAACTGGCTGCTGTCTGGGAAGGGACAATACTGACACTGCTTTCCTACAGAACAATTAACCTTCAGCTACATGGACGTCACTCTTCTGAAAAGGCTCATATGATAGTAGAACAGCTAACCCACATAGGTCTGACAATTAGGACATGCGGAAGATCTCTATCTTTCAAAACACTTTCAGCCAACCACAGTGACCTAAAACAAGGCCTATCATGTAGAATAACAAAACCACCATGTCTTAATGACAGCAGGCAAATTAAAAGCTTTTTTTCTTCTGTGGTGTCTTGGGACAGTGTAACATTGCTGTAAATGGCAAACTTGTCTCTTGGATGCTTTGGATCCAACACAGAGGATCCATGTTGAATTGTCCATGCTAGATATAAAGGATTTAATGTGGTGGAGACCGAGAGGTCTGTCACACAAATCCCAGCCGGGCATGCACCGGTTAAAAAATCCTGCACAGATAAAAATTCTGGCTGAATGTTTTTTATGTTACAGCCCATTTTAATGTTCATTTTTGCATACTTGCAATCTCAATAACACTGACTGAATGAACAAAGCACACCAACTGTTTAATTAACGACTTGTCTCGCTCTTGTGCATCAGCTGGGCTTATATATTCCTAACTGTTTTTCCTGAATAGACTTTTTGGACCTCAACTGTTCAACTGTAAGAACAAAACAGTCTCTTCACTCCAGTTAACACACTTCATATCGTTGTTTGATATTTTGATTTGTACCGCTCAAACACTGAAAGGAAATACAAGTGCATGAAATTTTCTGTGACTGTACAAATATAATGAATATTTAATGAGTAAAGCATACTTAATGATAGTGTTTTTTGTTGGCTATTACATTCCAAGTCTCACGCTGTATACGTTTTGCAGCAGGGGGGTTAACTCCACAAAAGCAGTGCTAACCCTGATATGGGTTCAGTGATGCTAACCTCCTTTCAAAATTAAAAGTGTGAAACATTGCAGAACCAGAGTTAGAAGTACAGGTTTAAAAGATGATAAACCAGCATTAAGCAGTGTGAAAATTTGAGGCAGCATATTGTGCTGAGAGCCATCCAACAGATGTTGAAACCGATCCGGCAGATTAATTTTTGTCTCTCACAAGTTTGGCAGAGTTTCAACTGCACTCAAATTATTATATGATGATGCGTGATTAATTGTGACTAATGTATCACAACGTGTATCATATCATGAGGTACTAGTGGGCGAATCCTTATACCAATTTGCTAAAGGTAAGTTCCCACTACGCAACTCAAAACAATTCGATTTTGGTAGGGGATCTGCCTTTGATTTTGCCCTCCTATTCCTAGTCACTTAAAGCTCACCAAAATAAGAACAGGAGCACCAAGCGAACATAAACTGAAACAGAGTGAATTATAAGGAAAGCTTTGGATCAGATCTAACTAAAGCAATGAGTCCCTTTGATTCTCCAGTGATTACATAAAAGAAGCCACAAGCTTTGATCGAAAATCGTGGGATGCCAGGATAATCAGTCATGATTCTCAGCAGTAACTTTAAAGATGATATGGATCAAAACCAGTCCACTACCAAGTTAACCCTACAGTCTAACTCACTAAGCTAATGCACAAAGGCATGTGAAAGCACATCTCTGAAAAGACCGAATCCGCATGTCGTTGTCTAAGCTTTAGTTTTCCAATCTCACATCCCCAGAGGAGGCCAGTGTGTGAGGCTGCTTTGTTACATTTAATAAAATCAAGCCCCAAAGGTTAACAGATCAGTTTGAAGGATGGCTTGCATTTCTTGTTTTGTTCACTGGGAAAAACAGTCACCTTTCTCCTGAACAACCTCTCCACTCCCCAACATGCTTTGCTTTTGTGTAATTATATTTACAAGTGCTTAAGTGGATGTGATCAAGCTTCATGATGGTCTGCCTCCCCTCCCAATCCCTTTTCTTTTTCATTCAGTGGGGGAGGAGGTCATGGTGCAGACAGCCCACCCAGAGATCCACGACAGGCCTGGCAGGACAAACAAGTCAGATGGGAGCTTGCAGAGAAACTGTGTCCTTGGAATATCTGGCAAATCCACTCACCACACACACACACACACACACTTTTTAAACCAAAACACAGAATCAGATAACCAGTATGAAGTCACCAAGAAGCCTGCAGTTTGGGTTACGTATTTGTCTATTGCATGCTGAAGAAATGGCCAGTCGGGGTAATTGACTAGAAACACAACATGGCAGCTGCTGAGCCGGTCAGAGCTGAGTTGTTTGTTTATGGCGCTCTCCGAGCGCTCAACAGTAAATCTGGCAGAGCGCTGTTGTTGTGGTAACTCATTACAGTGTAAACACAGATTTCAGGTCATCACGTGGACGCCCGGGCTTGTTTGTGAAATTTTAATTGCACTAATTAGCCAGTATAATATGCAAGTAAAGATTTCCCTTAACACCACTGTTAATGATTACTCAACTTTAAGCATGCAACCTTTGTCATTGTATTCTCAATTGACTAAAACTTGATGAAGTTTGAACTTTGAACCTTGTTTGATGAAGGTTACTTACACTTACTGTGGAAGTTTTTAAAGCCGTTTGCATGCTTCACTGAAGATCAAAACTTTCACCACAAAAAATGTTTTTATTCACCGCTGTCAGTCCTTGTAGACTTTCTTTCTTCTATTTGAACCCAAAAGACAACTGTTTGAAGACGTACCACTTACTCGTGTCCAATGTTGCCAAGGGATGTTGCTTGGGCAGTTTCCCATTGAGAATGGGCAACAAATTTCTTCCGGTTATTTAGATCGTTCATGGGCCATTGTGCCTCATCTGGTTGCCCCGTTGACAATGACATTGCCCAACGTTGCTCCGGCAAACATTGCTCAAAATTTGCCCCGTGTATCATTACCCTACACATTTCAGGCTGACTGTGAGGTAAAGGTGATAATTAAGACAGAACTATTTAAGATGTTTTTAGTGTGTGTAATACTTTGAATTCGAAATTCTTTTTCCTTCTGTCGACCTTTGTGTGTGTTACTTCTGAAGATGATTACAGTTGTCCTAATACATTGAAATACATGCAGACTTATTTATTCAGGAACTGAACATACTGTTGCATTGCAACAGATCCCCACAAAACCTATCGCAGGTCAATGCTTGGCACTATTCTTCAATCATTCCCTTTAATAATGACTACCCTGTTATCCTCGCCTCCCCCTCCGTTACCCCTGTACATCGACAGCCCTGCACAGGGCGATTCTTCACAGAACCTCTCACAATTTAGTATGTAATGCTACCACCCTATTTTTTCTGCGAAGTAAGCCGTTTTCTGTGATTGTGCGAGACTCCGGTTTATAACTGCTGTAGGGAAATACGAGAAAGAATATCAATTGCAGTAAACTGCAAAACGTCCTGTACTCCAAAACGTGGTTTTCGTAATGAGACAATACATTAAACACCACATGGTAAGACACACTATTTGCAATATCAAGCAGCAAAATTAGCCGTTTTGTCCATCTAAAAATAGCTGGAAGCGAATGACACAGGAAACCTCGCACATTACATTTACAAATGGCCGTGTCCGCTCTTACAAGAAAAATAAGGTAGATAACTAGGCAGTGCATACAAGCAAGATAGGCAGCCAAAAAAATCCTCTGATAAGGGTGACAAGGGCTTGAAATGCTAATAAAGTAATCTCACTCAAAACCTGAGTCATATGCAAACGTTTATGACGCAATCAATGCAAATCTGTTCATTTCCTGATACTCTATGCAATATACCTGCCAAATACTGAATTATACATTTACATATATGCTGCACGAGAAATCGCATGCGATATTTAACGCGCATCTTGTCAGTGAAGCCATTCTGTAAATCAGCGGTAAATCTCCATCACCGGCGGGCTTTCACATTGAGCAGCATTAAATACACAGAGCCGTTGTTCACTGACAAGCTGCGCAAAACCACGATCATATTTGCGCATGTTTTGTGCATCTGTCGGTGAACAAATGGCTCTGTGTAGTTAATGGCTGCTCATGTGAAAGCCCGCACGTAGGCGATTTACCGCTGCTTTAACAGAACCGACTTCACGACGAGATGCGCGTTAAATATTGCATGTGATTTATCGTGCAGCCCTAATTTAAATACAAGGGGATTTCAGAATTACTGGTACATTGATTACATAAAAAGACAGTTCTATCTTCAGTGAATGTAAACAAGGGGGACAAAAACGGTTTGTGTCAAAATGTCATATGTATATAAGGCTTCTATTGCTTAATGTTTACTTAAATACTTAATTGATAATGCTGTTAGATATCTGCAACACTTCAAACAGTTATCTTTGTTCTACAGTTTGTATGTGCTCTATTGTTCTATAATTTGTTGCTTTGTTCTTTATTTTACCACTGACTTTTTACTTGGGAAAACTTGTGAAATGAAAGTGACATCATTAAGAAATAATTAAAGGCTATATGCTATAATGTTCACATTAATATTTTACTTTTAAAATCAAAGAATGCATATTAGTTTTTACAATGTTATCAACATTTTACTTGGATTTGCTATGGAAATTCCGGAAGTATGACAACCTTAGTTATGACACTCAAACATCTTCATTACCAGTTTCACGCTTAAATTAATATAATTAAAATTCCATTAATATATTCCACAACTTCATCAATCATTTCGGTCACACTTAATTTTAAGGTCCAATTCTCACTATTAACAAACCATTAACTAGGACTTTAAACTCTTAGTTTGCTGTTTATTAATAGTTAGTAATGTAGTTGTTAAGTTTAGATATTGGGTACACTGGTAAAAGACTGTATAAATGCTACAGTAAAAACCTGTTAATTGTTTAACAGTAAGTTTCCATACTACTGTATGTATGGTGAATAACTGTAATTACATTTAATGCAATTTCACAGTAAAATAATATTTTTTGGAAGTGAAAAAGAAAAAAGTAATTGTATAATTTACAGTGAAAAAACATAAATTGACACTTCCAGAATTCCCTGCATGACACTTCATATTTTTAGTTTTTTCATTGAAATAACAGTTTCTTCTTATTTTTTTTCTTTATCAGTTGTGTACATTATGGCTTTATCTTACATCTAATGTTGTTAAATTAATGTTTNGATTTGCAAACTAATACATTTTGATGTTTGCATCACATAATCAGCTCCATATGTTTGGCTTTTCTGACATTGTAAACTTGCTTGGTAGCTCACCTGGTACTGCGCTGCACTTGATGTTGAGCACTCTGAAACACGAGTCATGCTAAAACAGCTTGTAGAAGCAAGCGACAATGGTGTAGTTACTTTAGCAAATGTGTACTATATCATGTTTATTTTATGTTAACACTATCAGTTTGGCTTAGGGTAGGGTTTAATGCATGTGGTATGTGAACAGCAATAGAGCATTAACCTTCTAGCATCACTCACTGGACATTTCATTTCCGAGTTCCTGATAGCTTACAATAATCAATGGTAAAAGACTTGTCAAATTCATGTTCACATTCAGTTCAGATAAAACCAGAATGCTGTAGTGCCACCACTGGACATTTCACTATAATGGTCCCAAACCGTTCAAGATAATGCAATATCATTTTGTCAGAAATGGTTGCCACACGGTCCTTTTCCAATGAGCCCGTTGAGTTTTTTTTTCCGTCCAAAACAGTTCCACCAAACTCGATAGACAGATAGACAGGCA
Organism: Sinocyclocheilus anophthalmus; assembly: GCA_018155175.1. Taxonomy (NCBI): domain Eukaryota; kingdom Metazoa; phylum Chordata; class Actinopteri; order Cypriniformes; family Cyprinidae; genus Sinocyclocheilus; species Sinocyclocheilus anophthalmus. Next base: position 25,023 of record JADLZN010001111.1, on the reverse strand, counting down.
GACAGATAGACAGATAGATAGATACTAATAATATCACTGTTTTACCGACCATGCTATCTTATCCATAGATACTTTTCTACTATGGTACTGTCCAAGGAACATAACTGCATAACCATTATGCTAACATATAAAAAAAAAACTAATATATTTTCATGGAAATGCCACAGTGCTTTGTTGAAAGGGAACTCCTCGCCTTCCTCCTCTCATTTTTCTCACTTTGACTTTAAAGTCATGAAGGTTGAACAAATCAAAGTCAATATGATGGTGTCTCAAGGACTACCCTTATGATTTCTTTCCAGCTGACGAGCTTCCAAAACATGCTGGAGCGCCATTGAGCAATGCGCACTGGAGTTTGCTCAAAGGAAAACCCACAGGCTTGCCGCTGGATACGGGAAACACCCGCAGAAAGGAGGGGAGGGGAGTGTGTGAGTAAAGAGGAGGAGTGACATAATTAAACGAAGAACTGAAGTGAACGTGCATGCCTGTGAGGAGGGAGCGTATACCCATTTTTACCCAACAATGACAGTACTTCATACGAGCAGGGGGCGTTCACACTGTACGCATTCTTGCGTTTTTTATTCGTTGTTCTGAGTACGCATGCGTCGGACGTTGTGTTGCGTTTTGAAGACGGCGCGTCAAGTTAAGAACAGTTCAACTTTTAATAATGCGTCTTGAGAACGCAACGTCCTGTGTAAACGCAGGAGTCCTGCCGCACTGTCACTATATCTCAATGCACAGTACACACAATCGGACACTGCAGTGGAACAAACACACTCACACGGTCCGTCCAGTTCGGCAAAGCTTGAAAGAACACGCTTTGCATGCTTGAAATCACTGAAGCGGTCCAATGCCACGTAATCAATCACGGAGAGCGCAAGATGTGTCTCGGAGTTGCGCGTGCAGTCAGCGCTAAAGTTGAGACCACTGTTGCTTTCAAGGTTATCCTGGAAGGGAACGCACGGAGCCCATCCGATCGCTCGCGTGTGATTCTGTAGCATGCATGCAAAATTCAAATGTAATGTGCATACACGAGTCAAGCCGTGACACTGGCTGTACATGTGTAAACGTCTCCGGTAAACGGGACGTCTTGTACAGCTAGACTGAAAGTGCACTGGTTAATGATGCAGCACTGCTGATCACTGTGCAATGCACGAAACGCTCAATGCGGACAGAAACGTCCCAAAACACTTCCTTGGCGGGTTGTTTTTATCTAACCCGCACCAGAGAGAGGAACCCAGCCCCCTTATCTCAACCCTCCCCTTGTCCAGCAGCAGACCCATGCTCGGTTGCTTTCCGTTCCGGGGACTCACCGTTCGTGTGCTCTGATGATGTCGCTGTGAGGAGACACCGAATGCGGGAAGAGCAGAAGAGGCTACGGCTCCGCTGCTCCGGGACAGGAGGAGGACCGACCTACACACTTTCGCAGCCATCTCTGGAGTGAAACCCGGCCGAGAGAACGCAAGTGCTGCGGGCGAACCGACTGAGACTGTTGAAGGAAAGGGAGGGGAAATAGGAAGGGCTGCTGGGCTGGGCTAATATCTCATACACACACACGCAACACTACACACAAACGCGCACATACACGTATAGCCTACACAGATGTTTCACAAGAAGGTTGCTGTAGTTCCGCGTTCGAAGCAAATGAAAGCTCTTGTATTTCTAACGGGTGAAACTCTGACACGGTGTTTTGCGGTTATATCTCATAACACACTCTGAAATGTCTGTATAAGGAAGTCGCAGACTGAAATCCCACGGTCTCTAGGACAACATGAAAGGAGCGTTTTGATTGGCCGAGCGGTTACCTGCTGGCACCGCTTGGAACTCTTTTCGTCCAATGAGAAGACGCGCAGTTCTGTAGTTTTGACAAAGAGAACGTCAGCTCGACCAATCAGAGAGTGCGGGACGCTCGCGCTCCAGCGTTCTCTCTCTATGAAGGAAAAAAATAGCATCTAACTCTATATATATAGCCTATATTTAACTTTTTATGCTTTAATTATTAAACCACGAAACAAAATCGTTAATATTTTCTTCCCAAAATTGTGTATTTTGTAGAGGTTACCATCTGTTCACTTCAAAGATAGTGTCAGATATTCCAGAATTAGTTTGTTCATCACCACCTGTCAGCCAGTTAAAGGGGTCATATGATGCATTTCAAGTTTTCCTTTCTCTTTGGTGTTACAAGCTCTGGTGCATAAAGAAGATCTGTAAAGTTTGCAAAGACTAAAGTCTCAAAACCAAAAAAACAACTTTATCAAAGTTAAGACTCTGCCACACCTACCTAAAACGGCTCGTTTTCCTAACACGCCCCCACATGTCTACCTCACTATGTGGAAATATTAGATTAATGCCGCCCAAATGTTCACGCAAAAAAGGAAGGCGTAACTTTTATTCTGGCTGTAGTATTGTTGTTGCCGCCGTGTCGTGAAGACGCTGTGTTTTTTGTTGTGAAAGTGAAACTACTTTGTTTCGTCTTCCAAAAGAGGACGATATCCGCTTTCGTCATGCCTAGAGCTGATCCGTGCTGATCGCTGGAGGAATACTCAACTTCGCACTGTGGATCGCTGGATTGGCTTTCACCGTGGACGAAGCGAGTCCAGCCCGTGGTATCGTCACATGTGGTTGCCACTCCTTCGTCAAATCCGCCGGCCTCCGCTCACTCAAGCCCGCCCGCCTCAGCTCACTCTAGCCCGGCCTCTGCTCACTGTAGGCCACCGTGTGTGATGCTGTTTCTTTGTGAAAGCGAAACTACTTTTTTTGGCTTTCCAAAAATGGACACAACTAGAAATTAGTGGTTAAGTTGTGTTTACAACACTGGTCCAGAACAGTTTAACCCAAATATCCAAATGTGTGCAGCACATTTTATGGAGGACCATTTACTTGATCCTGGTAGAGTAGACTAAAATGTCGGCAGTTCTGACTCACAGTCTGTAAGTACGTTTTAATTTTAAGGATTTGTCACTGATGATTCAAACTTGAGTTTTGGGCAGTGTAGAGTAGCGCGTGTAGTTTGTAATTTCTCTGATCACAACTGCAGACAGGGTTTTATGTTTACGCGGCGCGATGCGATGCAACGCAACGCATAAAAAGACCTATAAGTCATTATAATCCGTAATTATGTCCCCACGGATGCAACAAATGCCTCGTTTATAATGGGTTTTAATGTTTTTATCTCTTCGTTCCGGCCGGACACGGCATCAACAGTATGGTGAGGGGCGTAACATTTATGTCACACGCTTGAGGTATTCGGCCAATCACAATGCTCGTTTTAGCTGGCCAATCAGAGCACACCTTGTTTTTTCAGACCGGTGAGCTTTGTAAAAATCGGCACGTTTCAAAAAGGCGGGGCATAGAGGAGAACAATAATGTACATTATGTGGAAAAAAAATTGTTTTTTGAACTTTAAACCGCATAAACATATTTCATTACACCAAATACACAAAATAATGTTCTTTTTAGCAGCATCACATGACCCCTTTAAAGTAGGTATAAACAACATCATCGCAATATACTTTTCCTAACCTTTCCATATTCTGAATAGTGGTTGATGTTCATGGGTTTTGTGAATGAACTTACATTGCTCCTGTACACACCATTCAAATGAACTTATTTACATAGTCTATTATTTCTATGAGTGCATTAACCAGACTGTGCTGGATTGCACCAATGAAATTAATCCTAAAGTTCAGATCAGTTATAAAAAATGTAAAGGCAACAGCCTGTGTCCACTTTTTGCAGGGTGCTTTATAGTTAAAAAGTTATTTCACTGCTAAACTCAATAAACATTCAATAAAAAGACTAGAAATATGTCTTGAACCATCTCCATGGCTACCTGACGTTTATACTGTGCCACTGTGTCACCGTGTCATTCATTCTTGCTTCCTGGCAACTGTTCCATCCTGTGCATTATATAATTATGTCTCTATTATTAGTCTGTCCTTCAAACAGTTCTTTGGATTTATAGGACAAGAAAAATTCAAACCGCATTTAATATACTCTGTCAAGGCACCTAATCCACTTAAAGCAATAACGCAATACACACTGAAATTCAATCTACTGGCATATCGTGTAGGGCTAGTTGTTTCTGATCTCAAAAACATCACTAAGCAGCCAAACACAATTTCAAAGAAAAGGTTTTCAAAGATGTGTGTTTTTGTCTGTTCAAATGTTGCATGGTACGTCACACCCTGTAAACTGTTGCTACACATTCCAGAGTTCAACAGATGATTGAATGCTCGTCTACAACATATATGACTCTATAATGCATATGCACTGTAACTCCATTACTGCTCCAAAAGATCACAGATCAATCTAAAGCACTATTTTAGCATTGATCTGATTCAGTGGCGTTATTTAGATTACACAGTGACAGATGTCAGGGTTTTACTTTGGGATTGCACTATTGTTTGCATATACAAGTTCTGCTAGAAACAGATGGCTGTTATTGAGTTCCCATGAATCTATCATGTCATTCATTAACAATTTGACATAAATCATAGACAGCTGCATACATCCTAATTGAATCTTTACTGGTGTTCAAATATTTAAAATCCACTTTATTCTGTGATCTTATTAACAACTGTTTTCCTAGGAGTGATTCTCCAAGGTCAGTCAGATGGGATTTGTTACCTTTGAGCTTTGGTTCCTCCCAAGGTTTCTTCCTCTACCTTAAGGAGTGGTTTACTGCCGTTGTTTGCCTTTATTTTTATGACCACAACTGATAAAAGCACTAAATAAATAAGCCTGAACTGTGCACTCTTAAATTGAATCACTGGAAAAACCCTTTTTGTAACCTTTCTTTTACTTTTAAGAGTACAGGCTGACTGTTAATGGTATTTGTTGCCAGATTAGGTAACTAGGTAAACTTTATTTGTGATAAGATCTTTCGAATAAATCTAAGATAATTTTGGAACTGTTTAGCTAACTACATTGTTTTGATACTTTTTTCCCCACTAAATTATGTATGTAAAGGTTTGAAAAGGGCAAATAGACAGAGACTATTCCAATCCTCACTCAAGCATTTTTTTAAAAAATGTTTAGATCAAGAGTTACCTCATTATATCACCTCTACACTCTAAAAAATGCTGGGTTAAAAATACACTCCCAGTGCTGGGTAAAATGAGGGACAACCCAGCAATTGGGTGGTGTTTTGAAACCCCAGCAGTCGGGTCTACCCAGAAGGTTGGGTTAAATGTTTAACCCAACCGCTGGGTAAAAACAACCTGATTGCTGGGTTTGTCCCTTTTTTACCCAGCACTGGGTTGTATTTAGCCCAGCCATTTTTAGAGTGTATAAGCTAAATCTTGTTTTATTTAAAACAAATGTCTTGTAAAATGTGGTCAATACTTCTGCATTCACTTTGTAATTGTAACATTTTTAATGATATATATTTTTTTTCCTGCTGTAATTGTTTCTCAAGGAATGTTCAGTTGAAACCTTTCTACCTGGCCTGACCTTTTGTTGGAATAGCCTAATGTGGTTAAGTTTATTTTGTCATATTAAATGATGTTTTTACTTAAAACTGCCTTGTAGATGCTACCACTTTAGTAAGACGTGATAATACACTTTCAAAAGTGATTTACAGTTTAATGAATGTGTTAACTTCCTGTGGGATTTTCTTAGTTTGTGACATTGTTCCAAGCAAATCTGGACTATTCAGATTGACAAACATCTACCCACCAAATCCTCTCCTTATCTTGAGACTTAAGCTTTGCAAGACAAGAACCAATTGAAAATACAGATGGCCATTAGTTTTTAAGACAGCATGTGCATTCAACATCTGTAAGGCTTATGCAGTTCGTTAATTTGAGCCATGTGATTGAGGCTAAAAAAAGACACCGTTTTTTATTTCACACCTGTTGCTGAGTCACAGATCTCCAAAGGCCCGTTTCTAACAATGACACCCGCCTGAAAACATGGCTGACATCCTGATTCTCTGCCTACAACTCTCTCCGAGTCGCTCCTCTGTTGCCATGGGAGACAATCGGGCACATATTTGAGCCGGTTCTTCTCAGAACACCTCAGGAGTCTTATCAGTGAATCTGCATGAATTACAGACGAGTCAGATGAACTCCAGCAGATAAAACAAACACAAGCTCTGTTCTCAACTGGACAATCTGAACCGGAGTGGTTCAGTCATGTCAAGGGGTTTGATTTAGCTGACACTAAGTCCAAAGGTATACAGCCAGTAGTCAGGGACTTTAGATCTGAAACATGTGAGGTGACAGGAGTTTGGATTAAATAACAAAAGAAAAATCTGAACTGCCACTCACCCTCTCAAACATGCAGATACACACTAACATATAGAATACAACTGAAGGAAACAGGACAACACATTTCCTTAAGGACATACCAGTAAAAAATGGTCTGAAAGTGTTAGATAAAGTGATAGAAAAGTTAGATAGATGGATAAAGGGAGCATGATATTAATAGTTATATGAAATAAATTATTTATAAATAGGCCTGAATCATAATACAGTATGCAAACTGATAGAAGACAAATTCTAATTCTGCATGCAAATATTAGGATGACGTCAAACCCCTGTTTATTCTTAATTTAAATATTTTATAACAAACATTCTCCATTGAAAACCAAATATGAGCATATAAACTTGCATTTTTGCTATGCACATTATTTATCCTGCGCTCAGATTCATTGTTTTAAAAGTGACATTCATTCACTGCGTAGCATGCCAAAAACCTTTTTTAATAGGCGGAATTAAGCGCTAGTGCATGTTTGAGGCTTTCTTTGAATGTGCGAGACTTCTGATTCATTAGCTGCTGTAGCTAAAGAACTAGAAGAATAACAATGATCAAACTATTTGTGATACAAACCAATGTATTTGTGATTATGATAATAAAAATATGATAAAATGACACATTATTATAATAACAAATAGCAGTTTGCAATATCTAGCAGAAAAACAGACAAATGAAAGTGTATTACACTGGAAGCTTTGCACATTCAAGCTAATGTGCACGCTACTATGTTAAAAATAAGGTGGATAGTCAAACTTGTCTTTAATCATGCAAATTTACTTCAGATCTGGCAACACTGCAAACCATGCAGCTTTACGTCCGTGTGTTCTTTGAATTCAGCCAAGAGTTCAAGAGGTCATTCTACTGACTTTGACTAATGGGAAAATGCCAATTTGCAGGTGCTCAGACTTGAACTTTGGTACATAGCAGAAGACAAACAAGTGAAAGAAGCATGATTAGTGTGCATGAAAAATGTGCAGATGGAACGCAAGAACACATCTTGTGTGAACAGCATAAGGTTAAAATGATCTACAAAACAAAGTTTTGTAGAGGAGTTTGTTTGTTAAGAGGTTTGAGTCAATTCACTGCAGAGAGGAAGAATTAAAAGAACTAGATTTACATTTCCTTAAGGAAACAGAAGTGCCTGCAAGGCAACCAAAGAAAGTTTATAAATGAAAGTTTCAGGTAAGAGATAAAGTAGATAGAACACCTGAGGCCAAGTGGTTTGGATGAATTAATTGCTCGAAATTTTGCAGGTGGATAAGAAGAAGAAAATATAATGTTTTAAAGGAATCTGTAATATAATTTCGACTGATATACATTTTTAAAAATAATAATACAAATAAATAAAGTGCTTTAAGAATTCCTTAAACAAAGTACTAAGAGTCGGTACTCAACGCCCCATTTCAAGGTAACGTTCCAGGAACGCAGTCATGTCTAGGGAGAGGACATAAGGACTGGTAACCACAGCACATGGAAACATACGTCAGCACCTGAATGCATAGCTCCCAGGACTCAGAAGCGACTCCCTTCACTAGCCCTTTTGAAATATTCATCCACACAAAGCACAAAAATTACTGGATGAGAGAATGATTCTATTAAAGGGCACTTATTCCATGATAGAACTCTTAGGTCACATGAACTCGCAGCTGATGACTTGGCCCTCTCTCTGCATTGCAGATGCACCACACACACACACACACACATAGTGACTGGACAAGATAAGCAGAAATCTGAACCTGCATTACTCGTTCTGTTGGAACTATCACACACACCTGATTAACAGTGTGTAACACGAGTCCATTTCTTTCTTTCATACACACACGCAGATGACAGACAGCCACAGCAACAATATTGACTCCACTTTATGATAACAGTATCCAAAGAGCTCTGCTTTTTCAGGTTTTAAAATTCTGAATGGGCAAATTCTACCTTAAAGATCCTAGAAAATCAAAATGAGAGTTTTGCAGCTTTTAGCCTTTCTAGCTTTAAGGTCATAGGCCAAACAATTTTGATCTTTGTGTGTGTGTGTACTTGTTTAAACTTTACTTGTATATAATCTTATTAATGAAAGTAATATGACAACCTAATGGTGAGGACATTTTACTAGTCCTTAGTTAAAAAGGCTCAGCCAAAACATTTTGTTGTTGTTGTAACTCTTGTTACTGCAAGGGGTAGGTGTAGGGGTTGGGTTAGGTGATATTAACCTGATAGAAAATCAATGTAAGTCTATGCAATGTGTGTTTTTTTGTGTTTACGGTATGCCCAAGGCACATAATTTTGCCCTCTTTAGTCAAATGGTCATCTGTCTCATCATTTTTAGAGCAATAACATTCTGATATTGTCCAAAAGTATTATATAAGACAGTTCCGAAACAAATGGTTAAAATTAAAATTAAATTAATAAATAAATACACATACTGTACATACAGAATATACATAAGAAGAAACTAGATTTTTTCATTTTATGAAGCAAGCATGAGTGATGTTCCATGTTGTTTTAGCGTATGCTTATGAGATTTCTAGGGTTTTCTGGGAAGTCGTTAGGGTGTTCCGCAGATGGTTATTTACTGGCCTAAGTCAATGTGGTTATCTATGGGTAAGTAACTTCGTTGTGGATGCAGTGAGTAGCTTGGTAATAGTGCTGCACAACTAATCAAATTTCTAATCGCCATTACAATTACGGATGCCACAATTACAAAATCGTTCAAAGTGTCAATTAATCGTTCAAAGTTCACTTGTGTTTTTCTGCATGCTTAAGATGTGTGTGTGTGTGTGTGGTTTATACAAGTTTTTCCATTGTTTTACTACATTTTAGTTGTAGAATAACTTTATAATACCATGCATATTTTTACTTTCTTTTATTTAAAGAAGAAACCAATCCAATGATTCACATTTGCGGCTTAATACTATAGAAAAGCACTAAAAGTTTTCAGTTAGAGTGTTTTCAGCTTGTTTATTTTCATCTAAAAATATGGCATGCGGTTGATTCAAACAATGGTATAAACGTCATTCAATGTAAGTTGTGATCGTCGAAATTAATAATCGCAATTGCAATTTCAAGGGAATAATCAACAACTATGATTTTTGTCATAATCGTGCAGCCCTATTGGTAAGCTACAGTTTCAAATTCACCTCCTCATTCACTGATGTACACTTTGTTTACGTTTAGAATTAAACAGACAATACTGTCATTGTTGCCATGCACATTTTCCTGTGTTAAAGAAACGGTTAAAATGGAAAGGGTTAAAAAACAAAAGAGATGAGGACACATATGCTGCCAATAACGCTAGCTTGGTCATGCTGTAGGCGTCTGATCTGAATAGGTCTATTGTAATAAAGATGAATTTGCGTGCAGATATTATCAGGGTCACCACTCTGTGCCCACTGTGGTTTCAAAGAATTTTTTTTTTTTTAAAACAAGCCAATCTCTTTATCTAGCCAGAGAAAAAAATGCCCTGTACAGCCCCTGATTATACAAGGCTTTATAGTACTGTACACTTTTTGGCTTTGAACAATAAAACATCATGTTTTATTCTGGCTTAAAGTAGCCGCTTAGAAGCCCTCGATGATTAGGAGGGAGATTCTGTCAGTCTGACAGCTGAGAAATTGGATATGCTATACGGAGCGCTCAACAGATCAATGATATTTCTGAAAGACTGAAATAGACTTGAATTGAAATATTGCTCTTAGTTACTCTATTTTACATATCATGAATGACTGTATCACTGGTGACTAGCTGTATCTGAACTAAAATATACACTTAAAAATGTATTATGGCCGGCTTGGAGTCATGTATGGAGATTTATAGAGATACAATAGAGTGCAGAGAAGTGGGCTTAAATGAGACATGTCTCCAGTCTGGCTCCACTCTCAAAATTAATGTGAGAATGGTCAGCGGCCTGTGGTTATTTCTGAACAGCAGTGCGACTTCTGCATGAATAGACTACAAGTTAGTCTTGCGCTTCCACACTTTTGGCTGTAGGCATAAAGTCTGGTCCCCTTTACGCCAAAACATATTTAAATATCTACCAAAGAAATCCATTTCAAAACTAGACTGTGGCTAATACTAACCACAAGTGCAACTAACTACAACTAAAGACTGATTATATGCTGATCGGCTATAAATATATTTGCTAATGGTCATTAACTGCAATATATTCTTACATACACAAGTCACATTACTCATGGCCATACAGAGGAGCGTAAGCTTTCTACACTAAAAGTTGGGGGTTGGTATGATTTTAATGTTTTTGAAATAAGTCCCTTATGCATTTATTTGATCAAAACTAGGGTAAAACAGATTGGTAATATTATAACAATTTTAAATAATATTTTCAAATGTAATATATTTTAACTCAAATATATTTTAAAAAGATAATGGCAAAGCGGAATAGTTCGAGTCTTCAGGTCACATGTTCTCAGAAATTCCAAGCAATAATATGTCAACTTATTTTGACTTACTGGTTAATACCGCTTTTTACAGTTGAAGAAGAAATTCTTTTTAAAATAGTTGTTCTGTTAAAATTTTGTGGAAACTAATCTTTTTTTACGGGGTTTTTTATGAATTAGTCGGAGCAAAGACACATGACATGCCCAGAAAAATAAATAATGTTACCATTTACCAATTTGTTCTCTCGATTTATAAATCGTGTGTTTTTCAAGATTTAGCAAGATCAAGGAATATTAGTAAACGTGCGCACAATTATAAATTGAGGGAACGAAATGAGTAAATCGTGCGCACGATGCTAGCCTACTATTTTTTTCTGCATGCCATGTGCGGGGCTCTGTAAATAAAAGACTAGAAAAGTAGTTTTTTTTAACATTAATTAATATAATGAGTCCTTTCTGAATAAAAGTATTATTTCATAAAAAAAGAAAAGAAAAAAACCCTAACCCTGACTTACTGACTCCAAATGGTAATGTATATTGTTTAGTCAAAATGAAGATTTGTTACTTGATATAGCAAGTCAAAGGGATAAAGTATTAGATGAGATTCTTGTTGGAGCTTCTCATAGCTTCTTATTGCCCAAGATTTTGTGTGATCAAATTGCATCAATATTTTTTTTAATTCATTTTCAAGGAGAGAAATTTGAAAGTAGTATGTCTGCTTAGTTGACTTTCAGGAGAAGACTAGCATAGATGACTATAACAGCATGAATGTTTTCCCCCAACCAGTTAAGAGCAAACCCTGGACTGCAGCCAATTTCATCGGTCAAAAGTCATACAATCACCTGTAGAGATGAGTTCAGACTTCATGGATTTACTCAAATGAACTACCAAGTCAGTACTAAGCTTAAAAGGGGTCATATGCGATTTCAATTGTTCCTTTCTCTGTGGAGTGTTACAGCTCTTGGTGCATAAAGAAGATCTGCAAAGTTGCAAAGACTAAAGTCTCAAATCAAAGAGAATTCTTTATAAAAGGTAAGAAACAGCCACACCTACCTAAAACGGCTCGTTCTACACGCCCCCACATATCTACCTCACTAATGTGGGAAGATTTGCATTCGCATAAAAAGACAGTATAGTCAAGTCAAGTCAAGTCACCTTTTTTATATAGCGCTTTATACAATACAGATTGTGGCAAAGCAGCTTTGCAGTATTAAATAGGAAAATAGTGTGTAAATAATGCAAAATGACAATAGTAAACAAAAAATTTTCAGTTAAAGGCAGTCCATCATTGAATTCAATGATGTCATCATCCAGCTCAGTTCAGTTTAAATAGTATCTTTGCAATAATTTACAATCAAGTCAACGATATCGCTGGAAATGAAGTGTCCCCAACTAAGCAAGCCAGAGGCGACAGCGGCAAGGAACCAAAACTCCATCGGTGACAGAAATAGGGAAAAAACTTTGGGAGAAACCAGGCTCAGTTTATGGGCCAGTTCTCCTCTGGCTAGACGAAGCCAGCAGTTCAATTTCAGGCTGCAGCCAAGTCACATTGTGCAGAGGACTCATCTGGTTCTGTGGTCTTGTCCCGATGTCAGTCTAGGAGACAAGGTCTTCACTGGGGATATGTCTCTGGGGCTCATCTAGTTGTCCTGGTCTCCGCTGTCTTTTCTAGGGCTGTGGAGGTCCTTTCTAGGTGCTGATCCACCATCTGGTCTGAATACGTACTGGATCCGGGTGACTGCAGGGACCATCTGATCTGGATACAGACTGGATGTGGTGGCTACGGTGACCTCGGAATAAGAGAGAAACAGACTAATATTAGCGTAGATGCCATTCTTCTTACAATGTAGCAAGTACATCGGGTGTTATAAGAAGTGTTCCCAGTTTTGGTTGTCCTAATTAATGCAGCCTAAAAAACCTTTAACGGATTTGAATATTAGAAACATATTAGTGTGTTATGTGTAAGCCAGGTTAAAGAGAGGGGTCTTTAATCTAGATTTAAACAGACAGAGTGTGTCTGCCTCCCAAACAATGTTAGGTAGGGTATTCAGAGTTTGGGCGCTAAAGAGTCAAGTCAAGTTACTGTACAGGCTTTTCAACATACAAATCATTGCAAAGCAACTTTACAGAAAATATAAAGTTTCTACATTACATTTAGGAGTAGCTTATCAGTGGTGACTATGTTAAGTACATATGGCAGAACTTGGATACGGAAAAAATAAATTTAAGACGTAATAAAATAGACGATGAACACTATTAACAGTAATTTTTATATGATGTAATCAAACTTATAGCAAAATGGGTAGTTCTGTATGTTGTTTCAGGGTTGGCATCATCTGAGGTCCTCTGAGGGGTTGGCATCATCTCTTCTCAGGTGTTCTGGATCCAGACTGAAGCTTGTGTAAATCCTAGTTGCAAAAAAAGAGAAACAAATAGAGACATAATTAGCGTAGCTGCTGTTCCAACCAAGCAAAATTTATTTGTTTAACCCAAACTAAAGAATAATAATGTGTGAATAATTTGATCAGATATAACAAGATTATGAGATGCATTATTTGAATGCTTGGCCAAAAGAGATGTGTCTTTAATCTAGATTTAAACAGAGAGAGTGTGTCTGAACCCCCGAACGTTATCGGGAAGGCTATTCCAGAGTTTGGGAGCCAAATGCGAAAAAGCTCTACCTCCTTTAGTGGACTTTGCTATCCTATGTACTACCAAAAGTCCAGAGTTTTGCGACCTTAGGGAGCGTGATGGATTGTAGCGTGGTAGAAGACTAGTTAGGTACGCAGGAGCTAACCCATTAAGGGCCTTATAAGCAAGTAATAATATTTTGTAACTGATACGGAACTTAATAGGTAGCCAGTGCAGAGACTGTAAAATTGGAGTAATATAATCATATTTTCTTGACCTGGTAAAGACTCTAGCCGCTGCAATTTGGACTACCTGTAGCTTGTTTATTGAAGATGCAGGACAACCACCTAGCAGTGCATTACAATAGTCCAGTCTAGAGGTCATGAATGCATGAACTAGCTTTTCTGCATCAGAAACAGGTAACATGTTTCGTAACTTGGCAATGTTTCTAAGATGGAAGAATGCTGTTTTTGTAACATGGGAAATATGATTTTCAAAAGACAAGTTGCTATCTAATATAACACCCAGATTTTTGACCGTACATCCGTCTAGTTGCAAATTATAATCCAAGAGATTCTGTGTACTGTCATTTGGTCCAATAAGTAATATCTCTGTTTTATCAGAATTTAATATGAGAAAATTATTGGTCATCCAATCTTACATTTTTAACACACTCTGTTAGCTTAGATAATTTAGAAGTTTCATCTGGTCTTGTTGAGATATATAGTTGAGTATCATCAGCATAACAGTGGAAACTAATCCCGTATTTTCTAATAATATTACCAAGGGGCAAATTTGTATATTGAAAATAGCAGAGGACCTAAAACAGATCCTTGTGGCACTCCATACTTACTGGTGATAATTGAGATGACTCCACATTTAAATAAACAAAGTGGTAGCGATCAGACAGGTAGGATTTAAACCATCTTAAAGGCTGCCCTTGAATACCTGTATAGTTTTGCATTCGATCTATGAGTATGTAATGATCTATAGTGTCAAATGCAATTCTAAGATCAAGTAAAACTAGCAATGATATACAGCCTTGGTCTGACGCAAGAAGGAAGTCATTTGTAATTTTAACAAGTGCAGTTCTGTGCTATGGTGGGGCCTGAAAAAACCTGACTGAAATTCTTCATAGAGAGAATTTTTTTGCAAGAAGCACAATTGAGCAGACACAACATTTTCAAAAATTTTAGACATAAAAGGAAAATTTTAAATGGGTCTGTAATTTGCAAGTTCTTTAGGATCTAGTTGTGGTTTCTTAATAAAAGGCCTAATAACCGCCAGCTTGAAGGGTTTTGGGAAGTGACCTAAAGACAACGACGAGTTAAAAATGTTGAGAAGCGGTTCTTCTTCTACAGGTAACAACTCTTTCAGTAATTAAGTGGGTACAGGATCTAACAGGCATGTTGGTTTAGATGCAGTGATAAGTTTATTTAGCTCATCTTGTCTTATATTTGTAAAGCTCTGCAGTTTTTCTTTGGGTGTGATGAATGAAGCTGAAGTACTAGACGCTGTAGAATTTAAATTTGTTATTGTATTTCTGATGTTTTTTATCAGTGAAGAAATTCATAAAGTCATAGTATAAGTCATTATAATCCATAATTATGTCCCCACTGGATGCAACAAAGCCTTGTTTATTGGGTTTTAATGTTTTTGTCTCGTCGCTCCGACCGGACAGGGCATCACAGTATGGTAAGGGGGATAACATTTCCGTCACACGCTTGAGGTATTCGGCCAATCACAACGCACTGGATAAGCTGGCCAATCACAGCACACCTCGCTTTTCAGACGATGAGCTTTGTAAACATCGACGCGTTTCAAAAAGGCGGGGGAGGGGGGGGTGGCATTGAGGAGAAACAATAATGTACATTATTTGAAAAATAATGTGTTTTTTTTACTTTAAATCACAAACATTTCATTACACCAAATACACAAAATAAAGTTCTTTTTAGCAACATCATATGACCTTTAAGGATCGGATTAGGTTAAGGTTTGGGTTTCATGAGGGCTTCATTTATCACTATTGGGACTAGCTTTATTAGATCAATAGACCTGCAGTTGTTGCTAGTGTTTAACTTGTATATGTAACTGGATCTTGCAGGCTAACAATTATTTAGTGTGTTATGGCAAACAAAGAACTGAGCAAGTTCAAACATGTAGGAGAAAAACTTTCAAAAATGTGGCCTATTTCTGGTATTCGGTTATTGTGTTTGTGTGCTTTGGGCATCCACTTTTGATACTGAGCCATCTCCATCTGCCGTGAGGTTGCCAGATATATTGAAGGGGAAATGAAATCATTTAGCTCAGGGCTGTCCAAACTCAGTCCTGGAGGGTCGGTGTCCTGCAGAGTTTGGCTCTAACCCCAATCAAACACTCCAAGCTAATCAAGCTTTACTATGCACGCATTTTAGGGTAAACTTCCAGTCAGGTGTGTTGGGGCAAGTTGGAACTAATCTCTGCAGGACATTGGCCCTCCAGGACCGAGTTTGGACAGCTCTGATTTAGCTGAATCAAATATCCATCCCAACACCAAGTGAACACAGAAATGTAAGTGTTTATGACCAGACCCTGCTGAAAAGGTCAACTCTACTGAGGTCAACTAGTCAAAGCTGTATAGTTCCACTGGCTTTGACAAGGTTGTCTACCAGCTTTACCCAGCTTGACTTAGGTTACTCTGCTGGCTGTCCAAGCTGTGCAGCCGTTACCTATGTTTCAATCCTGCAGTTAAAAGCCATTTAGCTACCATCCGAAGCTGGTTTAGCTGGATTTTCCAGCAAGGTGATGCCCTATTTATGACAGCACAACAAGGGAAAAAAATTCAAAAAGGTTACATAATACATTTCACAGTTGTAATACATTTCTGAAATAAATCCCCGGATATTTTACGTCTGAGTAAAAATGTGCGTGCGTAAGAAGAGATTATGAAGGGTGACATGTTTATCAGAAGACTTAATGTAATGATGATTCTGATTTAACTGTGTAATTTTAAGTAATCGTATATAAATATTGTCAGCAAATTGATAAGAACACAGACCAAATGTCTTTTATTAAAAAATAAATACTATTGAGATGGATTTAGACATATACCATGGTACTATGATTACCATTTTACCCTATTAAAAATAGTGGGGCGGGGCTGCAGTGCAAAGATAGAATAACCTTTTTTTAGTTCCCCTAAGGACCCAAAGAACCCTTCAGTGAACAGTTCCTTAAAGAACCATTTTTTCTTAGTGTGAGATTCATTTTAATTTTCCCACTATGAAGAACCTCTGTGGAACGGAAAGGTTCCATGGCGTTAAAGGTCTCGGGAACCAGATTCCTTTTTAAGGAGTGTACCATGGTATTAATATGGTACATGAAGAATCTGATACCATCATGCTTGGATCGTGTCCAAAAACATTGATACCAATGTGCATTTTAGAAATTGGACAACAACTTTTAAAACCAAGAGCGTGTGGGGGACATTACAAGTAATGCGAGTTATTTAATCAGATTACTTTTTTCAAGTAACTCGTAAAGTAACGCATTACTTTTTAATTGACAAAGAGAATATCTGAGTTGCTTTTTCAAATAAGAGATGCAAGTTACTTTGTTTTCCCATTTCTTGACTGACAAGTCTCCTGTCCCCATACTGGGAGAAATCAGAAGTACAGAGGAGTTGTGTGCGCTGTGTGAACATGATGCTACTGTAGTTCTAGACTTAATGTGAATGTGCATTAATTCATCCCGCTCACAAAAACAGATTTAGTATTCATCAAATTTAATTAAAACAGTGAAATGCAAACTCACAATATGAATATAACCTGCAATAATTAAATATGTTAAAATAACACAAAGTGTATCTAATCTGTTATTAAACAATGCTTTGCTGCTGACCTGTGCGATCCAGTTCAAACCGTACATAATAAGCAAAAATGACTTTAGATAAACTAACAATTGTGCTTCCTTGTTTTTTTTTTATTACTGAAGAGTGTTACTTCTCCTGCGTTTACTTTTCCTTCAGCCTGAGGTTTATTCTTTTCACTTTTGGTGTGAAAGGGCTTTGACATTTGCCAAAAATAGAATTTTTTATATTAAAAACAAACAAGCAAGCCCTGCCAGATTTAAAAAAGTAACGTGAAAGTAACGCAAAAGTAATGTAATGCATTACTTTCTATAAAAAGTAATTAAGTAACGTAATTAGTTACTTGTTTAGGGAGTAACACAATATTGTAATACATTACTTTTAAAAATAACTTTCCCCAACACTGACCAAGAGTGCATATCTCCCTATTTGCAATGAGTCAATCATTTACGCACACCTTGTTTTTGAGTATTGACTCATACCGTCTTCGCCAACCACTCCTCTTAACACTTACATCTTGGACGAATGCAACACAAAAGTTTTTTACCACGCCCATGAATACTTGTGTTTACAAACAGAAGGAGGAGGAGGCTCTTCTTCTGACGCTTAGTTCGGCCTCCAGACGCGGAACTTCAGCAGACAGAGAAAGTGAACGCGACTCCCGTTAAAGGAGAACCGGAGGGGAATCTACAGCTTTCACCGGAGACGTCTTCCGTGCAGGACTTTAACTGAGATCGCCTGAAGTGTCAGAGTGAGTATATGATCAGCCCCGATCACTTTAACTCCAGTGACAGAGACAGACCGCCACATCAGCTAGCGAGCATAGCCAGCGCCAGTCTCCCTTCAGATAACGTTAGCTGGGCTGTCTGAAAGGCACGTGACTGTTCGTACGTGCGTGATCATACTACAGCTGAAAGCGGCATAATTACACATATCCATGCAGTCTGTACACGTCTTACAATATATGACCATGTAACGTTAACAGTGGAAAGGAAGCAGTTAAGTCTGTGTAGCTCGTGCTAATGCTTCAGCTGCCTCAGCTCATCCACATGCCCAGCATCAACTCTGGCTCATATTTGATAAACTCTGGATATTTTAAAGCTGTTTATACTGGCAGAGGACACAGTTTGTGTTATTCTTGTGAAGCAGTGTCATATTTGTTTGCCAGGTTTTGTTTTTCTACATATTGACGCTTTTGTTGACAAACGCGTTTTATGTTCAGACCGTGTTGACATTTCTGTTATGGATATTGATGTCATCTCGTGGTGATACCATGTTATACTTTTTTGGTATTTACATCATGGTATTTTAGAGGTACTCTGCAGTAACTTTTATTTAGGAGAACTCATTCCCATAACCCTGTTGAAAAAACCAGCATATTCTGCTTAAGTATGTTTTGATGCTGGGATGCTGGTATATGCTGGTCCTTTGCTGGTTTAAGATGGTTCTTTGCTGGTTTAAGATGGTCCTTTTCTGGTTTAAGATGGTCCTTTTCTGGTTTAAGATGGTCCTTTTCTGGTTTAAGATGGTCCTTTTCTGGTTTAAGATGGTCCTTTTCTGGTTTAAGATGGTCCTTTTGCTGGTTTAATCTGGTCCTTTTGCTGGTTTAAGCTGGGCCTTTGCTGGTTTAAACTGGTCCTTTACTGGTATATGCTGGTCCTTTTGCTGGTATATGCTGGTCCTTTGCCGGTTTAAGCTGGTCCTTTTGCTGGTTTAAGCTGGTCCTTTTGCTGGTTTAAGCTGGCCCTTTTGCTGGTTTAAGCTGGTCCTTTTGCTGGTTTAAGCTGGCCCTTTTGCTGGTTTAAGATGGTCTTTTGCTGGTTTTTGCTGGTCCTTTTGCTGGTTTAAGATGGTCCTTTTGCTGGTTTAAGCTGGCCCTTTGCTGGTTTAAGATGGTCCTTTTGCTGTTTATGCTGGTCCTTTTGCTGGTTTCAGCTGGTCCTTTGCTGGTTTAAACTGATCATTTGCTGGTTTAAACTGATCCTTTGCTGGTTTAAGCTGGTTCTTTGCTGGTTTAAGATGGTCCTTTTCTGGTTTAAGATGGTCCTTTTGCTGGTTTTTGCTGGTCTTTTGCTGGTTTATGCTTGTCTTTTGCTGGTTTATGCTGGTCCTATGCTGGTTTAAGCTGGTCCTTTTGCTGGTTTAAGGTGGTCCTTTGCTGGTTTAAGGTGGTCCTTTTGCTGGTTTAAGCTGGTCCTTTTGCTGGTTTATGCTGGTTTTTTGTTGGTTTATGCTGGTCCTTTTGCTGGGTTTATGCTGGTCCTTTGCTGGTTTAAAATGGTCCTTTTGCTGATTTAAGATGGTCCTTTTGCTGGTTTAAGCTGGTCCTTTGCTGGTTTATGCTGGTACTTTTGCTGGTTTAAACTGGTCATTTGCTCGTTTAAGTTGGTCCTTTGCTGGTTTAAGCTGGTCCTTTGCTGGTTTAAGCTGGTCCTTTGTTGGTTTTTGCTGGTCCTTTTGTTGGTTTATGTTGGTCCTTTTGCTGGTTTAAGATGGTCTTTTGCTGTTGAAGGTGAAGTCCTTTTGGAGGAAGATGGTCATGGCTGGTTTAAGATGGTTCTTTTGCTGGTTTATGCTGGTACTTTTGCTGGTTTATGCTGGTCCTTTTGCTGGTTTAAGTTGGTCCTTTCCTGGTTTATGCTGGTCCTTTGCTGGTTTAAAATGGTCCTTTGCTGGTTTAAGCTGGTCCTTGGCTGGTTTAAACTGGTCCTTTTGTTGGTTTATGATGGTCCTTTTGATGGTTTAAGATGGTCCCTTTGCTGGTTTATGATGGTCCTTTTCTGGTTTATGATGGTCCTTTTGCTGGTTTAAGATGGGCCTTTTGCTGGTTTAAGCTGGTCCTAAAGCTGGTTTAAGCTGGTCCTTTTGCTTGTTTAAGCTGGTCCTTTTGCTGGTTTAAGATGGTCCTTTGTGGTTTATGCTGGTCCTTTTGCTGGTTTTTTGCTGGTTTTTGCTGGTTTTTTTGCTGGTTTTTGCTGGTCTTTTTCTGGTTTATGCTGGTCTTTTGCTGGTGTATGCTGGTCCTTTTGCTGGTTTAAGCGGGTCCCTTTGCTGGTTTAAGCTGGTCCCTTTGCTGGTTTAAGCTGGCCCTTTGCTGGTTTAAACTGGCCCTTTGCTGGTTTAAGCTGGTCCTTTTGCTGGTTTAAGCTGTCCTTTGCTGGTTTAAGCTGGTCCTTTGCTGGTTTTGGCTGGTCCTTTGCTGGTTTATGCTGTCCTTTGCTGGTTTAAGCTGGTCCTTTGCTGGTTTAAGCTGGTCCCTTTGCTGGTTTAAGCTGGCCCTTTACTGGTTTATGCTGGTTTAAGAGGGTCCTTTGTGGTTCTGCTGGTCCTTTGCTGGTTTACAGCTGGTCCTTTTGGGAGTTTAAGCTGGGCCCTATGCTGGTCCCTATGGCTGGTCCCTATGCGGGTCTTTGCTGGTCCCTATGTGGCCTTCGCTGGTTAAGCTGTCCTTTGGGTTTAAGATGGTCTTTGTGGTATGCTGGTCCTGATGCTGGGCCTGCTGGCCTATGCTGGTCCTGCGGTAGCTGGTCCTTTTGTTTAAGCTGGTCCTTTGCTGGTTAAGCTGGTCCTTTGCTGGTTTAAGCTTGGCCTTTTGCTGGTCCTTTGCGGTTTAAGCTGGTCCTTTGCTGGTTTAAAATGGTCCTTTTGCTGGTTTAAGATGGTCCTTTTGCGGTTTATGCTGGTTTTTTGCTGGTTTATGCTGGTCCTTTGTCAGCATATGACCAGCAAAGGACCAGCATAAACCAACAAAAGACCAGCTTAAACCAGGCCTTCCCCCCAGCGTCAAAACATACCTAACCAGCATATGCTGTTTTTTTCAACAGGGATACGTTAATGAATTTAGGTGCACAATATACGGTAAAACGAATTTAAACACTTTTATTGATAAACCTCATAAAGTAAAAAAAAAAAAAAACATGCGCCACACAAACTAGCCCTGAGCTGAGCATGGCAACAGTTTATAAAACTTGAATTTATAATAACTATAAAAGTAGTCAGTAACAGCGGTTATATGATGTGAAGCAGCTCAGTTGTTCAAAAACATGGAAATACACTCACCGGCCACTTTATTTGCTATACCTTGCTAGTACTGGGTTGGACTTGCTTTTGCTTTCAGAACTGCCTTGATTCTTCATGGCATGAATTCAACTCAATTCAATTCAAGGTGCTGGGAACATTTCGCAGAGATTTTGGTCCATATTGACATGATAGCATCACGCGGTTGCTGCAGATTTGTCGGCTGCACATCAATGATGCGAATCTCCCGTTCCACCACGTCCCAAAGGTGCTCTATTGGATTGAGTTCTGGTGACTGTGGAGGCCATTTGAGTATTGTGAACTCACTGTCATGTTCAAGAAACCAGTTTCAGTGTTATCCTGCATGGAAGTAGCTGTCACAAGATGGGTGCACTGTGGTCATAAAGGGATGGACTTGGTCAGCAACAATACTCAGGTAGACTGTGGCATTTAAATGATGCTCAGTTGGTACATAAAGTGTGGCAAGAAAATATCCCCCACACCATTACACCACCAGAAACCTCAACCGTTGATACAAGGCTTTCATGTTGTTTATGCCAAATTCCTACCCTATACCATTCGAATGTCACAGCAGAAAAAAAGACTCCAAGTAAGCTGTTCTAATCTTCTATCGTCAGTTTGGGAAGTCTGGGCGAAGCCTCAGATTTCATGTTTTAGCTGAATGGATGGCTCTTCTGCTGCTGTAGCCAATCTGTTTCAACGTATTTGTGTGTCCTTTGAAGTTATGTTGCCTTTCTATCAGCTCAAACCAGTCTGGCCATTTTCCTCTGACCTCTGGCATCAACAAGGCATTTTTTCCCCATAAAATTTTGGACAGCCGATTGTCTTTCGAATATTCGTCAAATTTTAAATAAAAATCCACGTTCGAATGCAAAAACGTTGCGTTCGAATTTTAGGGGTGCGTTAAGGAGGCAGCCTTATCAGTGGCACACAAGATACGATGACGATGTAAAGTGTCATTGCATTTTAATGTTTTTCATAGCTTATCCAGTTGAACCCACTGTATTAAGACAATGCACGCTGACTTGTTAATTACACTATTGCTGGAAAAGAGAGCATCAATGCGGAGAAGATCTTGTTTACATCAAAACTGAAACTAAACAGTAAACGCACATGCACATTCAAGTAAACAAACAGACAATACCTACTTTCCAACATCTGACATATTAGGCGTTACCATGTCTCCCATTTGGTTTTGTACAAATAAATGATCCGTCTGCTTCCTTTTATGTTTCTCATTGTCATCAGAGTAGTGAAATGTTTTGTGCTGGAGGAGATGTTCTGTGAGCTCAGATAACTGCAGTCCATACCTTGAGGATATTTAGCCAGGTGTATCCAAAGCTTAGTTTTATTTCACCTCGTTTGATGATAATATGCAAATATGATTGCTACAGATAGAGAGAGTGTTTTGGTGATATTTCAGCTTTTCATTGACTTTCATTTGCACTGTAAGAAACAATGTTGGTCCTCAGTCAAGTTTGTCCTCAGCTGCCTGTGAAGCTGGCCCTGATGCCTCGTGTTGGTGCAATGCCTGACAGAACCTTATCTGAGAGGCGTGTGGCTGTTAGATCACAGGTGCATAGAGAGAAGCTGAGTCCAGAATTGCCACTGGATGTGTGAAACCCAGATTGCCGCAGATTGTTTGCTGTTGAAGATGGCAGAGAAGCAAGGTTAAAGAGCTCTCTTTGATTAAAATGGTTTGGGAGTCTCAAAGTCTCATGTTCATGGAGGAATTATGCCCAACCAATTGGGCATACAGGAACTGCGGTTTACTTCAAGTGTTTTTTCTGTGTAACACACAAAGAGATGCTTTACTGAATGTTTAGGCTGCTCTTTTGAACCGTGAAATCAACTAATTGGCCTTATAATCCAAATTTCCATGGAACACACAAACACACAAAAAAAAAAAAGTGTATATATATAATTTGAGTGACGAATGGAGCTCAAACGTAGTTCAAGGAGACCACGGCGAGCAGCCAACATCAGCTGACGCTCAGCTGATCATAACTCCTCCCACTACAATTAAATCAGATATGCAAGTTCATCCATACTCAAACTTGCCATAGTCTGTCGCACAGACAAACGTTAAGTCAGTTCTCAGTTCTGTCGCACAGACACTCGCTTCAATTGCTAATCTGTTGCACAGATACTCGCTAACAGTCTTCTAGTTCATCATAAACACTCACTCTCATGACAGCTCTCAAACGGATTAAAGGGGGTCATATGATGTGATTTCAATTTTTCCTTTCTCTTTGGAGTGTTACAAGCTCTTGGTGCATAAAGAAGATCTGTAAAGTTGCAAAGACTAAAGTCTCAAATCCAAAGAGATATTCTTTATAAAAGTTTGTTTTTAATTGTTGGTCTGATCTGATCTGATCATAGGCTATAGCTTACTTGAAACTGCTTTTGCTTAAAAGCTATTTAGTTGGTATTGGAACTTACTGTTTACAAGGATTTTATGTTTATCATTCATAACATTCTCGTTATTAAGGCTAAGGTGTTTTTAGCAATGCTGTTGAACAAGCTTCTGTTTATTATTGGAAACATACTTGTTGCCGGTCGTTTGGTTATTGCCAATATGCAAGGCTTATCTGGTGTGAAACATATCATTGTTATCATTCCCAGTTTGACTTTGAAGGAGTGTAGAGTCATGTTCATGGATGAGGAAGCGCATTGCGCTCCATAGTTTATTCACTGTGAACCGATAACTGAAGGTAACAGGACACAATGCCATTGACAGGCGATGCATGACATCAAGACTTAGATATACAAAGACAATGTACTCATATTGCCATGAATGGGAAACAGTGTAGCCAACTATTTTCAGTGAAAATTAGCTAAAGCCTGTTTATATACAAATACGCAGTCAGATATAATAATCAGAAGGAATAAGAGTTCTAATAATAATAAAAACATTTTTAAAATTTAATTTATATAGTTTCTCATACATATAATTATATAATGTTTATTTATATAGATCCCTAATTAACTTGCACATATAACTTAATTAATCAACGCAATCCTACAAAAATATAAAATTGTTTTATTATGTTAATCGATATCGAATACCATTATATAAAAAATACAGTATAAGACGCAAAAGATAAAAAATAATTTAAAATCATCAAATAGTTACAAACATTTTTAATTTTATTGATAGAAAAAAGTTACATTAACTACTAACCAACTGTGTCCAAAACTAGACCTTGCAGTAGATGAATCTGCAATATAGACTTAAAATCATTTTAATTATATTTTAATTTGATATTTATAAAATAGACAAAAAAAAAACACACAACACACACACACACAAGCATAAGCATCTTTGTAATAAAAAAAACTACTTATAGGCTCTATTTTGCATGTTGTTCATGAAAAGTGCCACATATATTTTATATTAAAGACAAAAAAGTATTTGGACGCGTCCTGGTTGTCAAACATTAGTGAAGCATGTCCATAGTGAATGAGATGTAATGTGGGAAGAGAGTCAATTCTGGCATATTAGGTGTCTGAGAACAGTGGCTGTACTTGTGCCGTGTCCTTGTTTTTGCCAGGGGGTGGACTGTGTGGTGGGGAGGACAGAGGGGGGCTGGGGGATCCTGGGAGCTCTTTCCTCAGGGTCGGGGCTCGATCCAAACCATTCCCATGTGGAGACAGAGGCCCACTGCCTACAGGAGAGGATGGCTCCTGAAAACACAGAGTGAAAGAGTTAAGGAGAATCAAGAGCATGAGGGCATTTTGCTTTCATTCGGATATGTGAACTTTTCTTTTTACATTTTAGAAGGTGTGGCATGAGTTAATAAGGTTTGCTCAAAATAATAGTGATCTTTGTTAACCTGGAGTTCAACAGAACAAGGTCTG
>JADLZN010001110.1:0-85464 GCA_018155175.1 Sinocyclocheilus anophthalmus | reverse complement strand
GCTTTGCAACGATTTGTTTCGTGAAAAGCGCTATGCAAATAAACGTGAATTCAATTAACCTAAAGACAAACATACAACTGTCACTTGAAGGTACTGAGCCCTCATGAGGTTTGAATACTTCATTTGAACAGAGATTTAAAGATTGAATAGGTTTAAGGGCCTTTCACACGGAGCACGATTAAGTGATGCGAATGTACGACGCGATGACGTTCCTGAATCAAAACAATAGATCCCTATGGAGCTACTCACACCGCGCGCGATCAATTGTGGTGCGACAAAGCAAGATTTTTAATTTTTGACCAGTGTGTTGATTATTTTTTGCTAGGGACCTTTTGGTTGATTCAAGATTCAAGCTCTGGTGGGTTGCTGACTTGACTACGCAGAACTTTGCTAACATTTTTCTAAATGGAACATACTAGGGCATTAACAGTAACGGTTCTATAGTTCCTATAATTAATTTCTAGGAGTTACTATGCAGTTGCTAAAATATTCTGAGGGTTGCTGTTGGTTTTAAATGGTGACAGTTTCATATTGGTTGCCAGACATTGCCAAGCCAGTTGCTAAGATTTCTGCAGCTGGCGGCCAAATCGGCATGGGTCTGATGTGGTTCAAAATGATCTCTAATGGTTTCTAGGGTGTTGCTAGCAGTGCTAATGTGCCCACATGGTGCCCAGGTGTTTCTAACTTGTGTTGAAAAAATATTGGCAAGCATATGCCCGAATACATGTGGTCGTTGGAAACTGTTTTGCTCCTCCAATGTTTTCCATGATGTTGCGCAGTAGTTGCTAAGGGTGCTTCTTGCCTGCACGTGCCAGGACTATGTTGAAATAGTTCTGTACCCCACTACCACAGCAGTGCTAAGAATTACTGATTGGTTGCCAAAGCTTGCTACTGATTGCCACTGTTCTCTAGAATGTGTTCTAAAGTGTTTGCATAGCGTAGTTAAGGAATTCCAATGGTCTTCCTTGGACATTAGCCAGTCTGTGTTCTGATTGTTGACAGACACTGGGCAGGCAGTCTGAGCTATTCTGTTGGGCGTTTAAGACTGTGCCTGCCAATGTTCTCCAATAGGTTACTCTAAGGGTTGTTGTCAGGCATTGATTGCTCACCGTGTGTCCTGATATTGGGGGTGCCGATGACTGTTTTAGAGTTGTTGCAATGGCTTGGTTGCTGAGGCATGTGCTAAGATTCTGGGTGGGTCCCGCTTGGCAATACGGGCTGGGGTTTTCGATTGTTGCTGTGCTGGCCAAGGCCGGGTTGCTCGAATTTTCGTGGAGCTGGTTCGGCCGACAGGCATTTGCTACTTGATGGCCAATGTTTCTGACTGGGTTTCTAGGTGTTTTGCATAGGCATCTGCTTTAGCTGTTTCGTGTTGTTGACCAAAGTGTTTCTAGTGGTTGTTCGCACGAAGACTTATGGTCACACTGGATAGGTTGCTAGGTTTTTGTTAACGTTGCTAAGGTATTCCTTGGGGTGGTCACACCTGCTCAATTACCAGTCTGGAAGCATTTACAAGCAGGTTTATGTTAAAAGATGTTCTGATAGTTTCCAAGCAATGCTACATTAATGTGTCCCAATGTTCTCATACGAAGTGTTTTCTAAGGTGTTGCCTACATAGCATTTTGCTAAGGTATTCATCAAATGCCTCGGTGGTTGCCTGGCGATTACAGCAGTGTTCTGACTGGTTGCCAAGCAGTTTCTAAGATGTTGCCAAGAAGAGAAGCGAAGGCCGTTGGTTGGCAGGATGTGATTGACAATGTCTCACAATAGTGTTTCTTCATATACTAAGAGTTAAGCATTTGCCAAGCTTCTGAGTTGTTGCTAGGAGGGCTTTGCAAGTACATTGTTACAAGCAATGTTTGTTGTCCCCTAAAATCTATGTCGAGTGAAATCGGAAAACACACGCTTGATCTCTTGCAAAGCTGTAGAGTGGAAGGGCTCTCTTCGTCCTGTACCATAACAGGTGTCTCGCGATCAAATCACCGAGAAGAGTAAAATCGGAAAGGTGTGAAGAGTGGAAAACGCTCCAAAAATCTGCAGGAGAAAACGACAAGTTTTTTTAACATGGCAACACCAGTTTCATCAGTTGTACACCAACAGCAGTCACAGTAGTGCGTGTACCTGGTTGTCCATGTCTTTGATGACCATCAGCACAGGGCAGTCCAGCTCCAGTAGGTTCCTGTACAGGGTTTTCAGGCTGGTTCCGTGTACCACTGTACTGTAGACCAGATGCCACGGATAGCCCTGAACACGGGCCGGCAAACGAGTGGACAACTGCAGAGGAGAGTGTCAAGCAAATCACAATCACCACCACTTAAAATATCACAATCCCAAACAAATCACAATGGACCTTAACATTTTAAGTTGTTAGAGGAATAGTTTACCCAAAAATTATAATTGCTGTTCAGTTAGCCTCACCCTCTAGCCATCCGAAGATTTAGGGCGATTTTGTATCTTTTTTTTTGCCTTTTCGTAAAACAGTAAAAAATATTTTTATGTGCTCTTAAACTCCATGGCGTCATTTCACGGTAAGTGTCTGATTTCATTTTCTAAAATGTCAAGCCGTCAATGTGCTTCAACTTCCGAACTTGGCGTGTGCAGCGTTGTTTGAAATAAAAAAACAACTCTATCAAGGAAACACAAAAATTTAAGTTTCCATTCTGGGGTCTGACTTCGCTTACACATAGATTGCGAGGTCTTTGAATCGAAAAACGATCGTTGGGGGCGGGGGGGGGAAACGATCTGTGCAAGAAACTGAACATTATTTACAACATTATTACCTGTAGAGCCTCAGGCAAACAGTCCAGAGTGATGTCCGATTCACAAAGCGAATCATTCTTTTGAACCAATTCTTTTTGGTAAACTAGATGAACCAGTTCACCAAATTGGACTGAACCATCTGAAACAGTTCGTGGCTCAAGCAGCACAGATCTACAAGTTACTCAATCAAAACTCACTTTCAACCCTGACAGTCGACTCGAGTACGCAAAGGAACTCCAAATAGCAGCGTATCTGATCCTGTGATGAATGAACTGATTCAGCTCTAGTTCCTCCAACAGTCACTGAACTGAGAAAACAGTTCGACTCGGACTGAAGACCGATGAGCCGTAAAACATTCACGTTTCACATCATTATTGGGTGCTTTAATAATATAATTGCGTATATATTACGTCATTTACAAACTAGTGAACTGAACAAGTTCATTGAAACAAACTGTCCAAAAGAACCAGTTCACAGAAAAGAATCAGATTTCCCCATTTGCCTGAGGCTCTGGATTCAATATAATAAAGTTGTAAATAATGTCCAGTTTCTTTCACAGGTTGATCGTTTTGCTTCATAAGAGCTCAATATATCGTCAGGAGTCACAGGTATTAATTTTGTTTTCCTTGATATGCTTTTTTTTATTCTCAAAAACCGGTAGCCATTGCATTTTATGAATCACCAAAGACCACAGTTTCAGCTAAAAACCTTCTTTACAGAGTTCTAAAGCCTGAAATTAACATTCCCCTACATCTTGAATGGTAAGAACGCACATTTTCATTTTTCGGGTGAACTTTCGCCTTTAAGAGGGTAGCACAATGGAGACCTTCTCAATGTCGGAGCGTTGTGCCTCCAGAAGAGAAAGAAAAGCACATTCTCCATCAAGGAACAAAGGACGAAAGCTCTAGAGGTTCCCGTCCATCAGAAGCTCTTAACTGCTTGCTCTCTTGGCCTTTAAACCGAATGACTGATACAAAGAACAAACCAATCACCAAGCCCTCATATTTACCATATTCTTTTAGTGGTTTCTCCCAAGTGTCCTGGAGTCGCATGCTCCTCACCTCCCAGCTGCGAGGAACCGGGTCACTGAAGAAGTTGTCGATCATGGTGAGCTCGTCTTTCTCCACGACCACAAAGCCCTGCTCCTGAGCCTCTTTCCCATAAGTGTCTGGAGACCACTGGATGAAGAACGAGTACAGTTGGTCCACTCTTTGGAGAAATGGCAGAAAGGTTTGTTTAGAAGCGTACTCTCTCATATTAAACCCATTCACATATTGAGGAGCACATCCGTACCTCTCTTGAGGCACAGCAAACCAATATTCCGGCTGCCATACAACAGCCCCTCTCATAGACTTTACCTAGTGGTCGGGGCTAGAACGTTCTTTGGCAATCCATTTGGCGAAACTGACTATCCTAAATGTAGTTATATACACTCACCTCCCCTCCTAAGCATAGGACACAAAAATGTGGCGCGAGCTTTTCTTCTCTCTGCATTTGACAGCAAGCATGCTTCGTCAAATCAGAATCATAGTCTCAACCTCAGCGTCGCCTAGGCACACCAATCATTGGAGTCGGAAGCCGCTCTCCCAGAACAAATTGCTAAAAATATCTGAAAACCGTTCTGCTCTATTTAGGAGACACTGGTCATTAAGTGCACAAGGCACAGAAGCATCATGTTGACTCTGCTGCAGGGCCATATGGGAAATTATGCAAGTGTTCAGCCTCTGTTTGTTTTTTCTTTTGTATTTTCCAATGATCATTAATCGCTTCTGCTTTTGATAGAGGCCCACTTATAAACCCTCTACCGTTTTAAACAGACGACTCGAACACTAGAAGCTCTGCTACCACCAACCACACCTTAACTTAAGGATATTACCATTACTTGACACCAAATTATTTAAGGGCCAACATGTTCAAGCTAAGGTTTTAAACGCAGAACCGCATATCCTTCATTAGAAGGCAAGCCCAAAACCACAGCTGCAAAGCTCTTATTACCTGATTGTTAGCAACTACTACATCAACACGACTCCAAGATCCCTAGTGATCCTTCCAAATGTCTTCATTCTTACGTTTTATTCCATTTTAATATGTTAACATTTAACATATTAACATGTTTTGTTACCAATATTATTTAAAAAAAAGGTTTTAGTTAATTCTTAAATTTTGTTATTAAATTTTATATACTTAACAAAGTGCTCGACATTACAGGGTTTAGGATTTCACCCAAAATTAAAGAATTAGCTGGTGTTTAACCGACACAACCCTTCAGCAATATTAACTTGCTTCTTTCAGACACATCCATCGAGTTATATGAAAACTTCCATGCTATCCCCCAGTGACTTCTATCATTGCTGTTCCAGCGGATTTTGCATGCTTCAGTCCACAAGAAGCGAAAATAAAAAAAGCCCCATACCAATAAAAACAAAAAGTGTCTCACACGGACTCCGGGGGGTGAAAAAGAGCCCATCCTGTAGCGAATCCTCTGGCGTTATTTTGTAAGAAAAAAGATCCATTATTTAAACATAATAAAACAAGTTTTAATACTATCTCCTCACTGTTGTATACCAGAGGCCTTTGTTCACCCCCCGGAGCCGTGTAAAACACGTGCTACATTTATAATGGATGGGGCAGATTATTTTTAATTTACACTTCTTTTGGACTGAAGCACTGCAACACCTGCTGACTGCAATGATAGAGCTTTGAATAGCCAGGACAATTTTTTATATACTGTAACTCCGACTGGATTCATCTGAAATAAGAAAGTCATACACCTAGGATGCCTCAAGGGTGAATAAAACACAAGCCTAGCTTCATTATTTATGGAGTGCACTCACCCTGTAAAGAACAGGCGACCTTGACATGTTTTTTCATAACTCTCGGACAATAAAATCAACCAATCATTCCCACTTGATTTCGAGTATAGTCCGCATCAGGTGCTCTAAATCCGGTTTCTTTATCACCCATTCAGTTAGAATCAAAGACACATGTATGGGTTGTTACCATTCAAACTGAAATCAGTATCAACAAACTCACACGACCTGTCATCAAAAGTGCCATTGAGATACATTTACCTTCCGGTTTCGTCAAATAGAAAAACAGAGACGTCATCCGATAATGCTTATACAACCCCAGTAACATTGACAATGCATAAGACAATGATTAATAACTTCATGTTTATAACGTTTTTAACAACAAAGATAATGTTGGAAAAATGCAATGAGACTATGTTAATAATAGAAACCAAAGCACTATAGTCCTTTAATGATTCCAGTCATTGATTCATTCAATTCGTTGGCCCAAATAGTGCTGATGTGTCATTCCAATAATTAAGCAAGTTCTTTATGACGCCTCGTTGAATCTTGACTCACTCGTTCGTTTAAAATGGCTGAAATATTCAGTAAGTGCACATTGTTGTGTGTTGCTCATAGTCCGACTGTCTGCTGACCGACTTGACTTAAAACTATATTCGTTAGCAAAAACGGCATACTGTGTCTAAAAATGTAAGTCAACATTCATATTAACTATTGTTTATTGAGCTACTGTTGAAAAATCATCGCACATTTTGCACATCGTGCTGAATAGTCCGGAAAGACATCAGCTCGATGTGGGCCTGTGATGTTGCTTACCCTGTATCATCATATTATATAAATATAATCTTGTTTTTACTACCCGCTGTAAATGCTGACTTTCCGTCTGTTTTTTGGTGTGTGCTGTTTCACTTATAATTCTGATTTCCCCGTGAGTGCAGACAGTCTGCGCGAGCCTCGATCTGTCAATACATCTCCTTATCAATCACTTGTTCTACAACACTGAAAAGTAATAAATCAAGAATCATTATCTGCAACCCAAAGGTTATTACGCGCTGCCCTAGCTCTTGTATTGTTATGACGTATTTTAATCAAAGTTACTATCACCTCAGGTTCCTATGCAATTAAAATCTCTTTCAGCTTGCCCCTCACAAAAATCACAAGGTCCCAGAACAAGCTGACAAGCTATAAAATGTGTCAAGCCCCTGTATAACATGAATATATATATTATATATATATCGTAGCACTAATGGCCTGCCGTCTCAAAGTTTTGGGATCAACACGATTTTTATGTTGTTTTTTATACAGGAGTCTCCTTGTCTCGCTGCTCATCAAGGACCGGCTGGAGGCCATTTGATATTTGATCAAATACAGGAAAAAACTTAATAACTGGTGAGAAAATATTATTACTAATTACAAAATAAAGTTTTTCTATTATAATAATCTTACAAAATAAATTATATATTTCATGGCGCAGTCTGAATATCCTCATCCATTACCTTCCAGTCTTCAAGTGTCACATAATCTTTCACTGAAATCATAAACTAATGCCGCTTTAATATATCGAGCTGAAACTGTTCTGGCTCAATCATATTTTTTGGACACCGGATGAAACGTTTGTTGTTCAGGATTCATATGGATGAATAGAAACAATTCAAAGAAGGCATTGGTATTTAACATAAAACATTTTTTTTAACAATATACAGCTACTCGCTCAAACTTTGTGGGTGGTACATTTTATTCTTTGCAGTTTTTTGAAAGAAACTTAAAACTTGTATCTACCGCCGAGGATGTAGGTTCAATAAAAATTGGTTGACAAAGTGATTGAGGCACCGATTTAATGATAAAAACCTGTTAGAAAAAGAATTTATATTTGTAGCAAACCAAATGCTTTTTCTTATTTAACTTTTTATTACAAAGAAATCCTAAAAAGTATCCGTATTCCAAACAAGCGTATGTGAACAGACCACAACTGTTGATAGTTCTAAGAATACAAATCAAACATATTAGGAATGAATTACCTACGTAAAGATCTGTGACACTTTATAGCTGGAATTAAAAATGATGATGTAAATTCGCTGCGATATCACAAGAAAACCACTTATATTTTAAAAGGAATATAAAAAGAAACCTATTTTCATATTGTACAACAAAAACAATATGTGGGGGGGGCTAAGATTACTGTCACTTGTTATGCCAAATAAATGCCGCCTGAGTGACATAAAACGAACCTTCTTTAAAAAAACAGTACTGTCTTACTGAGCCCCAACTTTTGAAACTTTTGGTAGGTAGTGTCTATAACATGGGTACGGAAAGTAATTCAGAACCCCCTTAAATTTGTCCTAGTGAAGGACAATTCTGTTTGTTATATTGAGCAGAAGAAGCCCTTTCTAAAATCATTTAGTTCATTATTTTTTCCTTTTATTCCTCAATATACTTCATAGCACACCAGGACACCCCATATTTTACTAACAACCAGACTGTTGTACATTTTTTTTGCAGATTTATAAAACAGAAAAACCTGAAGGGTTATCACATGTTCCTAATCTTCAAAACCCTTTAGCTTTACACTCTACATAATATTTAACACAACTCTAGGTGCTGTCCATTACGAATGCTAGGTCTTCTACTCTGGATACATACCATTGAGATGGTTTCGTACACCTTGGCATGGTTGGAGGCCAGTCCTGTGTTTGAGTATACGACTGATTGACTGGACTTGATTAGGAACCACAAACAATCACCTGTCTATATAAGACCTTACAGCCCACAGTGCATGTCAGAGCAAATGAGAAACATGAGGTCAAAGGAACTGCCTGAAGAACCCAGAGACAACCCCCCAGAATTGTTGGCAAACGGCACACGATCTGGCCAACGGTTCAGGGGAAAAAATTGTTCTTCTGCTGCAAACTAATCTGTACAAGGTTCCCAAGAGCCAGTGGCGCTCCATCTCTTTAACATTGAAGACGTTTGCGGATGACCAGAACCCTTCTAGAGCTGGCCGTTCCGGCCAACTGAGCTATCGTGGGGAATAGCACTTGGTTAGCGAGTCAAGAAGAACCCACATACCTGGGGTGGGCTGAGCTCCAGAGCTTCATTCGGGAGATTGTGAGACAGTTGTAGAAAGTCAAACAACACTGGAGCCCTGCCCCCCAGATCGTGGGCTCGGTTATTGCAAGTGGAAGCGGCACGACGGAACCTCTCCTATGTGACAAGACCATGAAAAAACACCTGAAGACTCCAAGATGGTGAGAAATAAGATACTCTGGTCTGATGAGAACTTTTTGGCATTAATTCTAAGCGATATGTGTGGAGAAAACCAGACACTGCTCATCACCTGTCCAATACAGTCCCAACAGTGGGGAAGCAGGTGGTGCGCAGCATCATGGCTGTGGGGGTTTTTTTCTCTGCAGGGACCGGACGACGTGTGTGTCAATCGAAGGGAAAGAGGAATGCTGCCAGTACAGAAATCTGGACGAACCTCTCCAGAGTTGCTCAGGACCTCAGACTGGGCCGAAGTTTACCTTCCAACAAGACAATGACCCTAAGCACACAGCTAAAATAACGAAGGAGTGTTTTCACAACAACTCTGTGACTGTTCTTGAGTGTCCCAGCCAGAGCCCTGACTTAAACCCTATTGAGCATCTCTGGAGAGACCTAAATGGCTGTCCACCAACGTTTACTATCTAACCTGACAGAACTGGAGAGGATATGCAAGGAGGAATGGCAGAGGATCACCAAATTCAGGTGTGAAAAACTTGTTGCATCTTCCCAAAAAGACTCATGGCTGTATTAGATCAAAATGGTGCTTCTACTAAATACTGAGAGCACACGTCTGAATACTTAGGACCATGTGATATTCAGTTTTTTCTTTTTTCATAAATCTGCAAAAATGTCAACAATTCTTGTGTTTTTCTGTCAATATGTGTGGCTAGTGTGTATAATTGAATGAGGAAAAAAAAATTTAACTTAATGGATATTTCGCAAAATGGCTGCAATAGAACAAGAAGTGAACCAATGTAAGGGGTCTGAATACCTTTCCGTACCCACTCGTATATTATACATATATATATCTAAAATCCATGAAAAATTTAAATGAATTTAATAATACTAAAATTAAAAAACTAAAATTAATATGAATGATCAATGGAAAGCTATTCACTCAGATTTATAAATATGAACAAACACATGTAGAGAAATGACAAAACTACTTTAATTATTAACACACAAACCACATTATTATATACAATATATCTTAGATGATCATATACACACCTTTAAAAACATGCCGGTATATTAGAACGCAATTCAATACAGTTCTAAAATAATAAACTGGGACATGAATAACTGACTATATATAACTGAAACCATTATTTAAATTTATTTAATAAAAATAAAAAACTTGCGGAAAATATTATAAAAAAAAAAAAAATAAATTAATCTGTACAAAAATTACCAAGTTAAAATTTGCCTTTAATATACAGTATACAACTGAATAAACCTAAACTGACTGCTAAAACTAGTTTAGAAATGCTTAAAAAAGAAAAAAAAAAGACAAAACACACACCAAACAAAACAAAAAACTATTAAAATATTACTACAATGACTATAACTATATAAACTAAGTTTATTTCATTTAGGATGCTGCCTATGTAAACAGTAGACAGCAAAGCAGCACATTAGTTTCAGAAACAGCGCTTATAATATTCTGCATTCTCAAAAACACTCCTTGGCTGTGATTGGCTGGTCTTTCCTGTCAATCACACAGACTCACCTTCGATTGGTCTCTGCATTCTTTTTAGCAGCCATGACTTCATCTCGGCCTCACTGGCCCGTCTGCGCAGCTCCGCTTCAGAAAGCTGTGCATCCGAGTTTGGTCCCTTATTATCCTCAACATTTGGTCCAGGCGAACTACATTTCCCAGAGTCCTCCAGGGTCGTCTTCCCTTTTTGGTTGCTTGCGATCGCCTCGACTGCCGAGACTCCATTTACTAACGTTTCACCCCTTGTTTTGGTCACCTCGTCCACTTCTATGACAGCTTCCTTCCCATCATGCACCAGTGCTGTGGGTTCGTCCAGCCTGTCAGGAAGCTCCGTGGAACGGTTGTGAAGGCCTTCATCTTCGTCTTCCTCAGTCACGGATTGGTCTGTTGGCGTCTTTCTTTGCTCCTGTAGTGGCGCCCCCTCTTGGCCAGAGCAGGTGGTGTTAGAGTCGCTCTGCAGCAGCTCCAGTTCGGTGAAACCTTCGTCCGACGGCGATTTGTCAGCGATCTGGCACTCTGATATCTCAGAGATGGCCGTTTCGATATCGTCTAACACGATTGGCTGGTTGGGCGCGCCGAGAGCCTCGTAACGACTAAAGGGGTTCAGATCTCGTTCGGAGGGAAGCTCCTCCCACTCGCCAGGCCTGTATAACGGACAGAGATCCTGGGGTTCATCACTACAACGGATAACAGCGGCCATCATCATCATCATGAGCGTGGAGATGGTGAAATTAAAGAGAAAAACAAACAAAACATCCAAAATGAACAAACTCAAGACTCAACTGAACATGACAAATAAATATGACAAAACGTAAGGGATAAAAAGTGGTGTTTGGTGTCAAAGCTGAACGGAAATGGAATGAATGAGAGAAAGTGAAAGAGGTGGAGTATTTCAGCTGATTTGCATCCCTCAGTTTGTGGGAATAAACTAAAAATGCATTTACAGTAATAGATTGACAATGGTACGTTCTGTATGGTGGGCATGAATGTGCAGACAGCCTTAAATATGCAACTACTCACAACACGCTGATTCTAAAACATAAACTGTACACATAACATTTTAAATTGGTTCACACATTGCCACGACGACTTTCTGTAAATGTGTGTTAAAAGTAACCTAAATAACTACTTTAACACCACAACGGGTAAAATAAAAAAATTATAAAATAATAAATGACCTTTATAAATAAATACGGGAAATAAATAAATTACATTACATTTCCTAGTAAATAATTTAATAAAATAAAATAGTTAAGAGAGTTATAACGTCAACAAATCAATTAAATAAGTTACCATTAGCATTAAATAAAGTATATATGTAATAAAATAAAAACTTTAAAATCGAAAATAATGAAACCAAAATAAAAAGTGTATTCACATTTTAAAATGAATTAATGAATAAATAATGAAAATAATAAAATACAAATAAAAAAACCCAACATAAACATTACTTAGTTGAAAAATGGAATTAAGATGAAGAGTAAATTAATACTAAATAAAATAACTAAATTTCATTTAAATCAAACAACACAACTGGATTTGTTTATTTCAGTCCGTATTAAAATACTGAAATACTAAATTAATTTAAATTACTAAAACTAATTTAATTTCACCCATGGACTGCGCACGCATCGCATATTTAACTGGCCAAACCGTGACACATAGAAACTTGCTACCAACTGAAGCCAGTGAGAAATTAGAACAGCTGAAACCCCTCAGATAACAAAAAACAATGATCGCTGGCTGCCATAGTTACATAAGAAAAGTCCAAGGGTATATAAATGAGGCTAATCTTAGATTACCGTGAAACGTTTCCACCATGTATATTGCCTTTAATGCTAAATGCTGTAGGAAAAACACGATTTTTCTGGAAGAGTGTTTTCCAGGCTGTGTTAACGTTCATAGAATGAATTGGCATACTCGATTGCTTCAAACCAAATGGTATTAAAGCTATCAAACGCCTTCATGGACATCGTGATATAATCGCAATTTTCAATTTCAAGGGAATAATCTACAATTATGATTTTTGTCGTAATTGTGCAGCCCTTTACGTAATCAAATCTTAATTGTGCTAAAACTACATTTTGTCGCCATTCCAAAACAAAATGAATGCACATTAATAAAATCTAAAAGGGGGTTTTCTAAGACAACAACAGAATGTAAGAGATTTTAAAGACGGAGAGAGAAAGGAGTGCTGCTTACGACGGCAGCGCGTCCTTGAGCTTCATACGGGACACGTCGTCATACAGGGCCACAGACAGCACCTCCTCCATGGGACAGATGAGACCGTACTCCTCACAGCCGTTCTCGATCACCAGCGGGTCAGATTTGTGCGGGTCAAACATGATGTTGTTGGGCGTGATAATCATCCACCTACACGTCCCCCTACACCTCCCTGCAGTGACAAAGAGAAAACAGAGGCGCATTTAAAGTGGATAGTTCACTACAGCGTTCCAAAATGTCAGTTTTCTGTCATTAATACAACTCTAAACCTGTGATATTTTTATACCTGCCTCTCCCCTCTGACAGCCATGGAATACCCGACGATCACGGAGACAGACGTAGCACGGGAGATCGTTAAAATAATCCCATGTGCCACACAGGTTCAAGCGTAAGTTTACGAGCTAGCGAGAATACTTTATTACCTCAACCTAAAACAAAATAAACGCTTTATTCAACAATTCGTATTCACTCCCCGCACACTTATCGCCATTATTGGAGAGTATCCTCTGAATGCAAACCGCATAATGCTATTCTGTGTCGCTCTTCACCCGCGCGATATCATTGTTTTCATCACTCATTACATGAAAGCTAAACCGTGAAACGTATCGCGAGCTCCGACACAGAATAGGCATACGCGTTTTCGCATTTTCAGAGGATATTTCTCCAAAGGCGCCTACAGTGTGCGCGTAGCACATTGGTTGTAAAGGCGTGCGTTTTGTTTCTTTGATATGAGACGGCTTTATACGCTCTTGTAGTTCCAGGCAACACACAAACTTGGAAAAAGATATTCTGTCACTCAACAGGGTATGGTCTATGAAACTGTTTTTGATACGAGAAACGGCGATACACTTTACTAGTTTTAACATTATTTTGGTCTTCAGCACATAATCCGCCTTCTACAAGAACCAAGTACTCAGCGAATGCACAGTCTACCCACTACTGGTTTTTGACCGATGGAATAGGTTTATACATTTTAACAATATAACTCTGGAGCCCCTAGTGAGTTCCCAATCTCTTCTGGAACTGAAACCATATAGGTGCGTGTAAAAATATAACATGCCAAAGAACATGTTGGTTAAGAAACCCAAATCTAAAAAGCATTAGATCCTTTACTACTTCCTGAATACAGCCATCAAACTTTGGGGGGAAAAACTTGACAAGGCTTTATGCCCCACTTTCTAAATGGTCACCGTATGGCATATAATGCAACAAATTGATACAGTCAACAGATTTTTACTAAGGAACCCTTCTGCTTGTTTCTCGACATAATCCATCACAACTTGAATACAATTTGGTTCATGTCTACTAGAGGCACCAAACCCACGTATAACTGTTTCCAGAATGATAAACGCAGAGTGTAAAAAATGACTCGAGTCAATCCGTGAACAACCTCTGACAAGCCGATTCAAAATCGAGCTTAGCATTAATGATTCAGACTACATTCAAGAAAACAAAACTCCCACCGAAGCAACAATCTGTTTGGCTGAATAGATTTAGCAGCTGTCTTACAGTTAAACATATATTCCCTGATTATTGTTCAGTAAAGTAATAAGCTGTTATAATCAGGTGGGCACTCATCGGTTGCAGGTGCGCATGCATGACCAATAAAACTGCTCATTTGCGTACCGACATTGTTGACAGGTGTTAATGCACAATCACTGTTTTAGATCGACTAATTGTGATACTGTATAAGATTTTCACTCAAACCGAAAGCATAAATCCAGGCGATGGCCTGCCAGTTTCACAGCAAAATGCAAAACTGACATTTCATTCACTGACGCTCTACAACCAGCAGCGGCATAGTACGTATCTTTGGCTGATGTTAGGTATTGAAAAACCGATAAAGTTCATAAAAAAAATAAATAGTAAAAAATATATTCTTAGCATTGTTTTTTTAGTGTACATAACATAACTATTTTATTTAATACGCAATGTATTTTTAACATATATCAGTATTGTCACACCATTTTATTATTTTATTAAAATACAATAATAAATGCATAATACTATTAAAATAACATTATTTTATTATATATATAGCTATAGTTAATGATCCCACTGCTCTATCAAACAACCAAATCTCCCGTGCCTTGCATAGGAAACCAAAACCCCCCGAACAAAAAAAAACTTATGTGGCACCGGGCCCTGGGTTTTAATAGTCATTTATAATAAATCCACAAAACTAGGGAGTTGAAATGGCAACACTGAGCTAATTAGTGTGCTCTGCTGCCAGCATACTGGTTATAATGCTAAGTTCATGCCATTTTCTCTTAAAAGTCTTTGTTTGTAACCACCAGAGATATTTTTCATGTGTCGTACAATGAATGACGTGAATCTAGTGACCTTAAATCGTACATGTATGACATGTCTGGACTCTCTCCTGGTTACCATGCTCGGCATAGACGAATTATATGCTTGTGAAAGGAGGGTCTCAGGTCCCGGTTCCTCACAAGTCTATATATGAATTCTTTAGGTCTATAATGAAAAGTCTTAACAATTTTTGGTTAAAATTTACTCTCAATGTGTTAGGTTAAGACAACACCAGTTTTTATTTAAACCGTCCAAACAACTCTTTCAGATTCAACAAGCCGTTTTGGTAGCATGTTGCTTTAAATGCTTATGAGCTCTGCTGACCCTGCCCCTCTTCCGAGCTGCTCTCAGAGAGACTGTTAGAGACGCGCAAACATAGACGCATTTATGTAGACCGGGGGAGCATTCCCTTCAGAAACAAACATAATCCACTGTGTCTTCAGCGGCTCAGATTTCGGGAGTAAATGACGACTGCTATGTTCATTATTACTTCCAACAACAGAACACCTCAATCGCTTTTTAGGAGTCATTCTTGTCTACATCTGCGCCGGCGGTGAAACAATGGCGGACTGAAGACAGCTCACTCAGGGCAGGTCTAAGACGCCAGTCCAGTCTGTGCTGTCAAACCGCTACTCGTGGTCATCAAACTATCGTGGGCGGAGCCATGTCCTGGTGACGTCACTCCAGGCTGAGCTAAGGTAAGCACGCGCAGTCAGTCGTGTGGCTTGCAACGCGACTTGTCCAATCAAACTATCGGGGGAGGTGCCCTGTTCCTGTGTGACGTCAACTCAGGCTGAGCTAAGGTAGACACCAGTCCCTGTGCTGAAACGCTACTGTCAATCCAAACTATCGTGGGAGGGCCCTGTCTGTGTGACGTCACACAGTGGACGAGCCACGTACGACGCCATTCCAGTCTGTGCTGAACGCTACTGGCAATCAATCAAACTATCGTGTGAGGGGCCTGTCTGTGTGACGTCACTCATGGCGGAGCTAAGGTAAGACGCCAGTCCAATCTGTGCTGAAACACTACTGTCAATCAAACAAATCGTGGGAGGGGCCTGTCTGTGTGTACGTCCCTGGCGGAGCTCAGGTAAGCCCAGTCCGTCTGTGCTGAAACGCTATGTCATCAACTATGTGGAGGGCCTGTCTGGTGTGCCGTCACTCAGGGCGTGTCTAAGGTAAGACACCAGTCCAGTCTTTGCTGAAACGCTACTGTCAATCAAACTTTCGTGGGAGGGGCCTGTCTGTGTGACAGTCACTCAGGGCGGAGCTAAGTTAAGATGCCAGTCCAGTCTGTGCTGAAACGATACTGTCAATCAAACTATCGTGGGAGGGCCTGTCTGTGTGACGTTCACTCAGGGCGGAGCTAAGGTAAGACGTCAGTTCAGTCTGTGCTGAAACGCTACTGTTCATCAAACTATCACACGGCGGAGGGCCTGGTCTGTGTCGTCACTCAGGGGCGGAGCTAAGGTAGACACCAGTCCAGTCTGTGCTGAAACGCTATAGTCAATCAAACGATCGTGGGAGGGGCCTGTCTGTGTGACGTCACTCAGGGATGATCGCTAAGGTCGAAGACGCCAGTCCAGTCTCTGTGCGAAACTGCATACTGTCAATCAAACTTCGTGGAGGGCCCTGTCTGTGTGACTCACTCAGGGGCGGAGCTAAGGTAAGACACTAGTCCAGTCTGTGCCGAAACGCTACTGTCAATCAAACAGTAGCGGGGCCTGTCCTGTGTGACTTCACTCGGAGGGCGAGCTTAAAGGCTAAGCGCCAGTCCAGTCTGTTGCTGAACACTACTGTTCAATCAACTATGCGTGGAGGGCCTTGCTCTTTTTTTGGTGACAGCTCACTCAGGGTGGGTCTAAGGTAAGACACCAGTCCAGTCTTTGCTGAAACGCTACTGTCAATCAAACTTTCGTGGGAGGGGCCTGTCTGTGTGACAGTCACTCAGGGCGGAGCTAAGTTAAGATGCCAGTCCAGTCTGTGCTGAAACGCTTCTGTCAATCAAACTATCGTGGGAGGGCCTGTCTGTGTGACGTTACACAGGGCGGAGCTAAGTAAAGACGCCAGTCCATCTGTGCAACGCTACTGTCAATCAAACTATCGTGGGAGGGGTCTGTCTGTGTGACGTCACTCAGGGCGGAGCTAAGGTTAGACACCAGTCCAGTCTGTGCTGAAATGTTACTGTCAATCAAACTATCGTGGGAGGTGCCTGTCTGTGTGACGTCACTCAGGGCCAGCTAAGGTAGACGCCCTTCCCACTGTGCGGAAACGCTACTGTCATCCAAACTAATCGTGTGGAGGGCGTCTGTGTGACGTCACCGGCGGAGCTAAGGTAGACCCAGATATCCATTCTGTGGCTAGAACCTACTGTCAATCAAACTATCTTGGTAGGGGCGCTGTCGTGTGACATCCCCACGAGCAGGCGTTCTAAGGTATAGACTCCAGTCGCCAGTCTGTGCGAAACGTCTTACTGTCAATCAAACTATCGTGGGCGTGGCCTGCCTGTGTGACGTCACACAGACAGGCATCTGAGATCGGCTCGATTTGAGAAAGGGGAAAACATTTAACCAGATAAAAAAAAAACACTGGGTGGATTTTTATCATTATAGGGGTGTTTTTTGTCACACACTGCGCACACGCATAACATTTTCCAGTTCAAACAATTTGTAAAAGTGCATGTAGCATCCGATGACCCCTTTAATAACATGAAACTATGTTAATGCCGCAATCATTATTTACAATGTTGCAATTATTTTGCTTCTCAGTTTCTGATAAGAATGATGCTTTGACACGGAGTGACCGAACAGCATCATGCAAGGCTCACCATGCCATCAGTGAAGTACTTGCAGCTCATCTTGATGAATTTGACGGTGGCCGGACTCTCGTCTTCAGACAGGGGTGATGTCTCTCTACACACGGGCCGTCTGGTCCGGCTGCTCGATTCACTGTCCTGTCAGACGGAGACATCAGAGATCCATTAGTGCTGCCCGACACACATTCATTACTCATAATGCTTATTATGACTGCATTAGTCAACAATACAGCAGAATGAATATAGAAATCAGCAAAAACTCCTCAGGATGAAGTATACTGGAGATTTAAGCACTTTAATAGAGCTCCACCAGTAAAAACCAATGTTTAATATCTTCATGAGCTCAGAGGCTTTTATGAAATTTTGGGTTCGGAGGAAACTGCAGGAGGTCTGTGAGCAGATGAAAAGATGATAATTATAAAAGACAATTACACTTGCCAAAATAGGACTATTTTGTGTGTTTCCTGCGTGTCATGTGACCATTAACTGACATCAGAAAATGTAAACGTTATTGCACTTTAATTAAACATTATTGAGATATTTAAATCTTAAGAAAATAATTAGATAATTACTGAATGCTCTAGCGCTGCTGTTATTTTAGATCATCGTGAGTATACTATTATAGTCTTTAATCTTTTTTTTTTTTTTTTATGTTTTTATTTTTCTATTTTCATTTTAAGTTAAAAAAATTTAGTGTTTGTCATTTTCATAATTTTTAAAAATTTGTTTGTTTTTATTTTTTGATTTCATTTTTGGCACGTTATATTTTCAGGTTAATTGAATAAAGACTAAATAAACAAGATCAATCTAAATATTAGCCACTTTAAAAAACTATGCTACCTTTTTACAATGAAAAGTAACCCTAACCCCCCAAAATAACTGACCCGTTTAAAACCAAAAAGCACATAATCTAATTAATAAAACTAAAATTTAATTAAAAACTGAAAAAAAAATAATAATCAAAAAAACTAAATATACCAGGTGAATCACAGGACAACAAACGTGCCTTGTTCAAATAACTGAAATACGAACTTAACAATAAAAGTAGGTATAAATATACTACATTTTTATATATCTTTTATTTCCTTAAGGTTATTTCATTTAAAGTAATTTTTTTGCTTTGTTTTTAGTTTTAGTTAACTATAATAACCCTGGTCTAGCAATATATTACACTAAGTGTGTAATCATGTTTAAACAATAGTTTTATGACAGCTATAGTTTTATTATAGTGTAGCGCATTGCATCATGGGATGTTTGACTCATAAAAGAGTTTAAGCACACAGTGTTTGTCTTCCTTGTGATACTCAAACACTGCTTTGCTTCACACAGTTTGTATGGATGTGATTCATGACTGAAGCGTCTTACCTTAGGCTCCTTCTCTGACGACTCTGACGCTGTGAGATGCTCAGAGGAGCCGTCTGATTGGTCCAGATCAGGAACGAACAGTTTCTGCGCAGGATCGAGTAAAACGAGACGTTTAGGCTTTACTGAATCACAGCTCAGAGAGCAGGAGAGAAACTCACCTGTCCAGGTACGACGCTGTGCGAGTAGAGACGGTTCAGCTGCACCAGTTTATTCGGGGTGATGTTGAACTTCAGAGCGATGCTGTTCAGGGTGTCCTTCGGTCCGACCTGACCGGTTAAACACGTCAAATATAAGCACTTTATTGATGAGATGAGCAGTGTTTG
The DNA here is from genome assembly GCA_018155175.1 of Sinocyclocheilus anophthalmus. Taxonomy (NCBI): domain Eukaryota; kingdom Metazoa; phylum Chordata; class Actinopteri; order Cypriniformes; family Cyprinidae; genus Sinocyclocheilus; species Sinocyclocheilus anophthalmus. The sequence continues at coordinate 66,099 of JADLZN010001110.1, read as the reverse complement.
TACAGTGAGACCAACTCACGGTGAACTGCACGGTTCCTGGAGGTTTACTTTTCTCTTTCTTGGTCTGGCTGCATGGTTTGCTGTTGTCATCTGAAAGAAGAGATTGAAAACACTCAGTGGGTGAATCACAGTACAGTTATTGCTGTTACTACTTGCTGAGAAAGATACTGAATAAACACTGGTTTAATGACACGGACTCTAATTTTACACACAATCCATCTCTGTCTGATAATACGCAGTTTTACTGTACGATCACAGTATGTGGAGCTTAGTTTGGGAATATTAAAAAATAAAAATACTGGAGCAGAACAATGATCATAACGAAGTAACCGGAATAGAACTTGGAAAGACAAAACTGGAAGAAAAAAACATCTATATAAAAAATTAATACAATAATATTTGAAATTATTTTATTTCAGCTAGCTGCCAAGGAAAATAATTCAAATTTTAATTTAGTTTAATGTGATGTACTGAATAACTAAAATTAAAATTAAAATTAACAAAAGCTATATAACACATATTAAAAAAATTAAAAAAAAAAAAACCAACAAATTCCTAGAATTAAACAGGCTGAAATGAACCCTAAACAGCCCAACTAAAAAATTAATAAAAACTATAGATACTATCTCAACAGTACTAAAAACCTGTGTGGCCGATTTAAAAAATTAATGACTCTAAATGCGGGCGTTCTATTGATGAAGAGCCTCAAACTGACTCAAACGACTCAAACTGACTCAAACGACTCAAACTGACTCAAACTGACTCAAACGACTCAAACTGACTCAAACGACTCAAACTGACTCAAACTGACTCAAACGACTCAAACTGACTCAAACGACTCAAACTGACTCAAACTGACTCAAACGACTCAAACTGACTCAAACTGACTCAAACGACTCAAACGACTCAAACGACTCAAACGACTCAAACGACTCAAACGAAATCATTCACTGAATCAGTCGGAGTGGACACGCGACTCAAAACAAAAACTGTTAGAGTGTGTTAAACTGTCCAAGCTTCTTTGTATTATCTGGATTTCTTATCAGTGTTGTTATTGTTAACTAAAATTGAAACATTAATTGAAATAATCGTTTAATTGCATAAGCTGAAATAACATAAAATTGAAATGAAAGTTACTTAAATCTTTGGAAAAGCGCTGCTTGCTAACTGAATAAATGAAGTTGAATACTACAATGTACTAAAATAACTAAAACAAAAATTAATAAAAACTAATAGACATGATAAAAGCACATAGCAAAATTACTAAAATGAAAATTGCAAACATAAAAATATATTAAAAAAAACAAATAAAAAAACAAAAGTACTTAACAAAATCACTAAAACTTAAAAAGAAAACTGAAATCATAAAAAAGTTAAAACTAAAAAAGCAAAAATACTTAAAAGTACTAAAACTGAAAAAAAACATAATTAAAAAAAACTAAATAAAAAACCAAAACATAAACTACTAAAATGAAAACATAAGAAACACCAACAAAAAAAAATGACAAACAACAACATTAAAAAAATTTAATTAAAATTAAAACGAATGAAAACGAAAATATAAAAAAAACAATAAAAAAAACAAAGCACAATAAATATTAAAACTAAAATGAAAACATAAAAAAAAAAACTACAATTAAATTTTTTTTTATTAATAATGAACCCGAAACCTAAAATAAAGCTACTTCACCACATTAATAAATATTATTCTATAAACAGCAGTAAAACAACACTGGTTCCTCAGCTGTTGAACACAGGCTTGTGTACTGAGCCGCTGCTGACTCGGTGTCAAACATTAAGAACAATACGAGCGTCATTCAACACCGCGACGCTCTGAAACCAGAGAAGAGACGTCAACATACATGACTGAACACACATGCGTGATATATTCATCATCCCAGCCGAGAACTCTGAACAATCAGTATCAACTCAACTCATCTGATTCAGCACTGAAACTTCCTTAAACAGCGTGTGACCTTTGACCGGGCGGTTAGGGTTCATCTGTGGGTCAGACTCTGAGAATAACACGCTCGCAGCTCATCTGCAGCCAAACGTCCTGTTCGGAGTCCGTAATCCTCACAAACACCTCTCCATGTACTTTCCTAATCAATACACCTGCTTGTAATGTGAACGCTTCAGGTGCTGCTGGATTCATACTCTTGCATCAAAATGTCATCATTTGCTTCACAGCTAATATTATTTACCAATAATAAATAAAAATAACCATTCACAATCAAATCAAACCCTAACAATATAGATTAAATACAATCGGTTTAAAATTTCAAAAGAATTAAAATATTAAAACTATTATTATTAAATATTAATTTAATTAATATATATATATATAAATAAATAAAACATGTAATACTAAATAATATATTAACGAATATAATTTGAACTGAAATAAATTTAATGAATAGAGCTGAAATTTTAACTTAAAATCTAAACAAAATTAGCGCAATGTTGCCTGGCGATTAACTGAATTAAAAAAAAGTGCCAGTTGAAACACTATACAACGACTTAAATTAAACTGTAAAAAATACATATGGCAAAATCACATAACAAATGACTAAAACAAAATTTTCCATAACAACTAAATAAAACACTACTAAAAACCTACTCAAACAATAAGAAATTATTACTACTGCGATTAAAATTGAATATTACGCGCATCTATAATAGTAAAAATTTATTGGTTATTAATAATTTCATTCATATATATTATTAATACGAAATAAAAATAATTAAATTTACTATAAATCAAAATAAGAAATATTACTACAGTAATCTAAAATTAAGAAATATTATAATAATTTAGTATTAAATAATAATATCATTATTTTATTTTACATTAGAAGTGTAAATTACAATCAATATAAGATGATTTACGTATTTATTATTATTATTTATAACTAATATTTATTTCTATTAAGTTCTTTAATTTAAAAATGACAACCACCTAACTTTTATTGTGATGGATATCGTAACCGTAGCTTCTCTTTTGTTGATAAGTATGAGAAGATGGTTTTCATATGTACGCAATTTAATTAAAACTCAGCCTTTGCCATCTAATAATTAAACCATGTGGCCATTTATTTTGATTAATAATGTAGCCCTACTCAAAACTGTTCTTGAAACTTTAAGATTTAAAATAGATACTAAATAAGAAAATGCAAAATAGATTTTCCATAAAAATTGATTAATTTCATTAAAACCCCTAATTTATGTAGATTCAATGTGTTCACCTGATCCTCTCGCTCTGTCCGCATTCCTCTCCTGAGATCGACCAATAGGAGCGGGCTCACGGATGACTGGCGTCTTGGATTCCAAATCTGATTGGTTCTGCTCTGCATCTGCTTTCTCTGATTGGCTCTGCCGCTTCTTCTTCAGCCTGCGATCCAGAAAACAAAACACAACATTATCAGCAACAAAGAAACCGCGTTCATGACACTGCTCCTCTGCTGGGTGAATCTGTGCTAGATCCAGAGAAACCGCCGTGGCCAGAGCCAAGATGGCCGAACTGAGCTCAAATAAACACATTTAACCACAGATTCTCTTTACTGAATTCTGTACATTATCAAATGCATTTTCAGATATTTTGTAATGATTTTGAGGTGAAATATGTCACGTCATGTTCCTGAGGTATTGTGATTATTATAGAGCGAGAGGGAAAGCAGAGAAGAGGATTGTCTAATGGTGTATGACGACGAGGGGAAGCCGATCGATCAAACCAGAGACAAACTCAAAGCTGAAGCCGCAGGAAAGACTCTGCGCAGTAACACGACACACACAGCAACACCCGCTCACACTCAAATCCTCTCACACACACACACACGATCACACTCCTCTCACACATACACACACAGCCGCTCACACTCTCCTCGCACACCAACACACACACACACACACTCTCTCTCACACACACACACACACACACTCACACACACACACACACACGCTCGCACACACACACACACAAACACACAAACTCTCTCTCTCTCTCCCACAACACACACCTACCCCCTCTCTCTCGCTCTCTCTCTCTCTCTCTCACACACACACACACCACACTCTCTCTCTCTCACACACACACACACACACTCTCCACCCACACACCTATCGCTCTCTCCTCTCTCTCTCTCTCTCTCGCTCTCTCTCTCTCTCTGTCTCTCTCACACACACACTCTCACACCCACACACACTCTTCTCTCTCTCTTCTCCTCACAACAACCACCACCACTCCTCTGCAGTCACACACACACACTCACACACACAGTCTCTCTCTCTCTCTCACCCACACTCACACTCTCTCTCTCTCTCACACACACTATCTCTCGCTCTCTCTCTCACACACACACCCACAAACACACACACACACACACACACACACTCTCATATACACACACACACACCCACACACTCGCTCTCTCTCACACACACACACAAACAACTGGGACCTCGCACACCAGCACCACACACATCTCTCTCTCTATCTCCTCTCTCATCCACACACACACACACACCACACACACTCTCTCTCTCTCTCTCTCTCTAACACACACACACACACGCTCTCTCTCTCCACACACACACCCTCTCTCTCCTCTCAACCCCACAACCTCACACACACACCCCTACCCACTCTCTCCCTCTCTCCCTCCCCCTCTCTCTCTCTCTCTCTCGCACACTCACTCTCTCGCACACACTCACTCTCTCGCTCTCACACACAGGCACCCCACCCACTCACGTCTCTCTCTCGCTCCCCAACACACACACAACAACCAACGCTCGTCTCTCTCACACACACACACCTTCTTCTCCTCACACACACACAACACTACAACAACCTACCCACTCTCCTCTCCGCCTCCTCTCCTCCTGTCTCGTACTCCCTCTCTCTCTCATCCCCAACACCACACACACACACTCACCTCTCTCACACACACACACAAGTCCACTCTCTCTTCTCTCTCTGTCGTCAGCCTCTCTCTCACACACACACACCCACTCTCCCACACACACACACACACATCTTCTCCACTCTCACACACAACACACACACACTCTCCTCTCTCGCTCCATCGCACCAAAGTCACCCACACACACACCTCTCCTCTCTCTCTCACTCACACACTCACATACCACTCACTCACAACACCTTTCGCTCTCACTCACACCCACACCGCACACAAAATAACAACACCTCTCACACACACACACACTCTCTCTCTCTCTCCTCTCTCTCACACACACACACACACTCTCATACAATCAGTCAGTCACACACACACACACACACACACTCTCTCTCCCTCTCTCACACCACACTCCGCTCTCTCTCTCACACACAACACCACCTCTCCTCCTCGTCCCCCTCTCTCTCTCACACCCACCGCCACCACTCACCACACCCTCGCTCCTCTCCTCTCGCTCTCACTACTACACACACACACACACACACACCTCGTCCCCTCTCACACACACAACACTCTCTCTCCCATCCTCACACCTACACCACACACACACACAAAAACACCTCTCTCTCAACAATCACCACGCACAACCTCTCGCTCGTCACCACACACACCACGCACTCCTCTCTCTCTCACTCAAACACACACACACTCACACACTCACTCTCATACACACACACTCACTCCAACACACACACACACACACTCTCTCTCTCCTCTCTCTCTCTCTCACACACACACAAAAACACACTCTCTCTCTCTCTCTCACACACCACACACACACACACTCTCCGTCTCTCTCTCTCTCACACACCCACACTCTCTCACTCACACATGCTCTCTCTCTCTCTCACTCACACACACCACACACACACACGCTCGCCTCTCTCCCTCACACAACTCCTCACACTTACTCTCTCATGTGATTCATGATGATTCATCTATTAAAATCACCTGTACATGACTATTACTTGTACAATAAATTATATATATTTGGTTATCTGTCAATTAAAACAAATGCGAGAGCTTATTGATCCTTCCTTTATTTCTCCGTTTGTCCAAAGCCCTTCTGCCACCGTTGGTCTAACTTTTTTTGGATTGTCTTACTCGCCAATGAATAATGGGTGATCCGGACGACGAATCACAACGGCGCTACACGCTGTAAACCCCACTTCTTCATTGTCCAACCGTGTTCTCACTGCAAAAAAATGCTTTTCTTACTTAGAGTTTTTGTCTTGTTTCTAGTCCAAATATCTAAAAATTCTTAAATCAAGAAGCAAGTAAAAATTATTGTCTTGTTTTCTGAAAAAAAGAAGTCAAAATTAAGTGAGTTTCTCCTTAAAACAAGCAAAATAATCTTATTTCAAACCGAAAACTAGATTAGAAATCCTTGGGAACTTTTGGGATAATGTAAGTACACAACTGCATGAAAAATATCACATATTTTATTACCAGAATCTACATATTTTTGCCTTTAGATATTTTTTGTAACGCTTTTTTTTATTTATTTTTTTTATTTTAGTAATTATTTTGTTATGTGCTTCTGTCATTTTTATTATTTTTTTTCCATATACCTTTCTTTATACTACAGTCTCAAGAATCTCACAGCAGAAATGTTTAAAAAAACTGAAGTGATTTAATAGTAAAATGTGTTGTATATTTACATTACATTAATTAATGTTTATAGTATATTCAGCAGGTCTTATTTTAATTTTTGAATTTGTTCTGGTGCGTTTGTGTCAATTTTACTATTTTTTTATTATATATCTATATATTAGATATATATAATATATACACTACCGGTCAACCGTTTGGTGATCAACGACTTGTAAAGTTTTGTTAAAAGAGTGCTTTCTGCTCATCAAGGCTGCATTTATTTGATCAAAATCAGAGTAAAAACAGTAATCTGCAAAATGTTATTACAATATAAATAATGGTTTCTATTTTAATATCCGTTAAAATGTCATTTATTTCTGTGATCAAACCTGTATTTTCAGCATCATTACTCCAGCATAAAGTGTCACATGATCTTCAGAAATAATTCTAATATGCTGATTTATTATCAATATTGAAAACAGTTGTGCTGGTTAATATTTTTTGTGAAAACCATGATACTTTTTTCAGATTCTTTGATGAATAAAAAGTTCAAAAGAACAGCATTTATTCAAAATTTATATATTTTCTAACAATATAAATCTTTGCTATCACTTCTCAACAATTTAACACATTCTCGCTGAATAAAAGTTTTAATTTCTTTCAAAAAAAGAAAGAATAAAAATGTACTGACTCCAAACTGTTGAACGGTAGTGTATATTGTTAGAAAAGATTTCTATTTTAAATAAGTGCTGTTCTTTTTAACTTTTCATTCATCAAAGAATCCTGAAAAAAGTTTCACAGGCTCCCAAAAAATATGAAGCAGCAACAGTTTCCAGCTCTGATAATAAATCAGCATATTATAATGATTTCTAATGATTCAACATTTCTAATAGGTTTTTCGTCTAATACTTACATTTAATTTTTTTTATTTAAATGACCGAAAATGATTTTGAATGGTTTTAGACTGCAATTATGGACTTCTGTGTTTTGTTTCAGTTTCTGTTCTCCTGCCCTGTTTAGCTCCGATGCCCTCGTTCTGATGGCTTTTGATTAATTACAGCTGTCCTTCGTTAATTAGCCCATTATACTGTATTAGCTGAGTCCAGGGCTGTACTTCTGTGTTGTGCTACACCTGCTCCTGGATGTGCAGCGTTTATTTCTTGTGGATTTATCATTATAGGACTTTTGTGGAATATTAATTCTGTTGGGCATTCAGAGCGATCACATGATTTCAGAAGACGAGGACTATAACGGACGAGTCATGTGAACTACTTTTATGATGCTTGTTGGAGTTTGACTGCATAAATCACCTCTAAATTCATGCGTGCAGCAACAGCAGCTCAGACATTCAGCCTGACGTCTCTTCTGCGTTATGCAGATGATTTGATCTGTTCAAACTCATTTATAGTTTTATGTTGGAAGTCAGACAGATTTGTGTGAAAGTCCTTTTCTGCCACATATAAGAGAGACATGGAAAAATGCTTTGGTAAATCACAATTATGATATAAGAGTCCTAAAAGTAAAAATTATGACGTAAAAAAAAATCTGATTTGTTAGATAAAAAGTCATAATTAGTCATAACTACGACTTTTTTATCAATTTAAACTATTTGTCGTCATAATTTTGATTTCTGTAATAATTATAACATAGTATCTCATAATGCCGTGTTTTTATATCGGAATTATTCTAATCATAATTCATCTAATTTTGGATTTTTTCCTCATAATTATTACTTAATATCTCTTACTTTTGACTTTTCCCATAATTTTGGCTGTCATAATTTCAATTTATGCAATACTGACTTAGTATCTCATAAATTATGACTTTATTAAGGTAAAATTAGAATAAATTAAGGCTTTATTCTCATAATTTCAACTTTGTATGTCATAAGTATGACTTTTTATATCCAAATTTTGAGTTTTGTATATCATAACTTTGAATTGCGTCATAATTATGACTTAATATCTTATAATTCCAACTTTTTTGTCACAACTTCAACTTTTTAGGTCATAATTATGGCATAGTATCTCATATTCATGACTTTTTATGTCATAATTATTAATTAATATCTCTTACTTTTGACTTTTCTCATAATTTTGTCTGTCATAACTTCGACTTGTGTAATAATGACATAGTATCTCATAATGTTGGCTTTTTATGTTATAATGATTAATTAGCATCTCTTAATTCTTACTTTTTTCTTGTAATTTTGACATTGCATGTAATAATTATGGCTTTATTCTCATAACTTTGTATGTCATAAATATGACTTTTTATATACAAATTTTGAGTTTTATACATCATAACTTCAACTCATGTCACAATTATGACTTAGTATCTCATAATTCTGACTTTTTACATGTAATTTTGACATTGTATGTAATATTTATGGCTTTCTTCTAATAATATCATCTTTGTATGTCATAATGACTTTTTATATAATAATTTTGACTTTTAGTCACAATCATGACACAGTATCTCATAATGTTGATGTCATAATTGTTACTTTTTATGTCCAAATTTTGAGTTTTGTACATCATAACTTCAACTCATGTCACAATTATGACTTGGTAGTATCTCATAATTCCGACTTTCTCACAACTTCAACTTTTTAGGTCATAATTATGGCTTATCATCTCATAATTTTGACTTTTTATGTAATAATTGTAACTTGCGTCATACTTATAACATAGTACAGCATAATTACGTCTTTTATGTCATAGTTATGAACTACCAAAGCATGATTTTGTTTCTTATTTCTTATTCCTTTACGTTTCTCACACCAGCGAAACGTGATCCACAGCAAAATCTGTGTTAGTTAAAATATCCTAATCCTGAAACAACATGATGAATTCCTCTTTCAGATCGACCAACTTCAGCCCTTAATGTCTGCCCACTCGGCTCTCACTTCCCGTCAAGTGCTTCCTGTTCAGTGTTATTCTAACCCAACCTCATCTCACCTGGCGAAGTACCCAGGCCTCTTCTCGGTCTTCTCCATTGCGGCAGTGTTGCCTGAGCGCTCCTGTCTTCACAAACACACAAAAAGGGAGGTGAAAATCGGCCCCTAAATACGCTCGCCCTTATCTCCAGCCGAGGGTCAATGGGTCACGTAGAGGGTTGCTGCAATAACCCCAATGACATAAGCATCAGGGACGAGAAACCGTCGATTCAGACCGGACCGGGGCAAGACTGAGCTTGTTTTTTGGGGGCGAAGCCACTAGATCACACATCTTTATTGTTAAAACACTCATTATTGTTCATAATCAACCAAAGCCAGTGATAAGCAGTGATTAGATTGAGCCTAAGCATCTGATTACTACCTGATATCTCCAATCAATCCGCTTTGGTCACATCAAACTGAACGGACATATGATAATCGCACTGAAGCCCACGTCTAAGATGTGAAACCCACGTCTAGCACGTAATTTTACGCGCGTGCATGCACAGTGACGTCACGTGCACCACGTCACAGCGGATCTGTCACATGCACAACGTCGGAAATTCATGCACAAGTGACAAAATGATGTGCATGCATTATATGCAAGGTTTTAACATCATGCATCATTTTATTGACCGTGCTCGACACACAGGCAGGCCAGATGATGCATGCTCGTATCATGCATTTAAACAGTTATGCCAATGCGTTTATAAATCAATGTACAAAAGACATTCCTATCGCATGCATCTGAAACGTACAGTGGTCCTGCCATTCACATGATCGGATTCAGTAGGTAATGCATCGCATGCACATGTGTAGAGAAGCAAACACCCACCTAAACAAACACTACATCCCTGAAGATCCCGCAGCTTCCTTCACTGCTTCACTTTTCAACAGCATCAGTCGTGGATTAAGTCAATAATATTCGTATTCAAGTGGTGAATGTGGATGAGCGTGTGTTATTGTTGCTATAAACACACACACACACATGCAGTCCAAGCTAAGAGGCTAACGCTAAAGGCATTAAAGTCCCTCCATATCGAGATTCAAAGCGGATTCCGTGTTTTCTGGATATTTCGGTAACATCGACGCCTGTTTTCCGGACTTTGACCCGTTATATCGACAATCAATCGGCCCGAAACGCTGGATGTGCGTGTTTAGGTTCGCAAATAGAATTATTTATGTATTCATATCTAAATTTAAATGTCGATATTCTCATAGGTCGAAGTCCTTTGTTGCCACGCCCATTTCCCGTATGATTGACAGGAAAAGCGGACACGCCCCTCCCTCGCTTTAACTCCAGATCGTATTTATTTTGTGGTTTTATTGTTGTACAGTAACTTTTATACATAGCAGGCATCCATAAAATCGTTTTATATATAATATATATATATATATATACACACACACATGTATGTTAAACATTTTTTATTATTTGGTGCAACTGTAAGCTGATTTTTATTTCAAATTTGTATTATTGAATTTATGCAAAATATAAACAATGATAAATAATTATTTTTTTTTTACAAATCCGAGACGTCAAAGTAGTTTGGACATACTACTGTAAGAACAACGACATTTAAATAAATAAAATTACAAGTCTAAAACAAGTGTGCCAAATTGCCCAAATATGATTCGAACAGAGTTTTTCCTGCTGGTTTATGTTATACAGCTGTCTTTTAACTTTATGTATTTGCATTTTAGATCAGAATTCATAATCTTGAACTGTTTTTAACTAGATGTTTGAAACAAAACCACAGCTATAGAGAAACTACAGGGTGACTCTCAATAAATTAGAATGTCGTGGAAAAGTTATTTATTTCAGTAATTCAACTCAAATTGTGAAATACGAGTGTATTAAATAAATGCAATGCACACAGACTGAAGTAGTTTAAGTCCTTGGTTCTTTTAATTGTGATGATTTTGGCTCACATTTAACAAAAACCCACCAATTCACTATCTCAACAAATTCAAGCAATTCAAGCAACTTGGGTTATGAGCTTCTCCACCTTTCCTCCAGACTATAGGACCTTGGTTTCCAAATTAAATATAAAACTTGCTCTCATCTGAAAAAGAGGACTTTGGACCACTGGGCAACAGCCCAGTTCTTCTCCTTAGCCCAGGTAAAACGCCTCTAATGTTGTCTGTGGTTCAGGAGTGGCTAAACAAGAGGAATACGACAAATGTAGCAAAATTCCTTGACACGTCTGTGTGTGACGGCTCTTGATGCCTTGACCCCAGCCTCAGTCCGTTCCTTGTGAAGTTCACTCAGATTCTTGAATCGATTTTGCTTGACAATCCTCATAAGGCCGCGGTTCTCTCGGTTGGTTGTGCATCTTTTTCTTCCACACTTTTTCCTTTCACTCAACCTTCTGTTAACATGCTTGGCTACAGCACTCTGTGAACAGCCAGCTTCTTGGCAATGAATGTTTGTGGCTTAAAACCCATTCTTCCCTCCCTCCTTGTGAAGGGTGTCAAGATTGTCTTCTGGACAACTGTCAGAACAGCAGTCTTCCACATGATTGTGTAGCCTAGTGAACCAAACTGAGAGACAATTTTGAAGGCTCAGGAAACATTTGCAGGTGTTTTGAGTTGGTTAGATGATTGGCATGTCACCATATTCTAATTTGTTGAGATAGGGAATTGGTGGGTTTTTGTTAAATGTGAGCCAAAATCATCACAATTTAAAAAAAACAAAGACTTCAGCTACTTCAGTCTGTGTGCATTGAATTATTTAATACACGAGTTTCACATTTGAGTTGAATTGACTGAAATAAATGAACTTTTCCACGAAAATTCTAATTTATTGAGATGCACCTGTACTCTTATGTAGCCTAAGGCAGTTTGATCGATACCTGTGATATGATCTCTATAGAAAGATGAAGCCCAGTAATAAACAGTGAGGATGTGAGTGCTGTGGATTATTGTGATGGTTTTAATCACTCTCAATCTGACAGCACTGTAATATTATGTTAATAATATTATATTATGTATATTATGACCCAGCTTGTTGGGTTTTATACATTAACCCATTTGCTGGGTTGTTTTTGGACAGTGCTGGGTCAGAAGGTTTTTCATTTTAAATAATAGAAATGCACTCTAAAATCTGTTTTATCCAGGACAAGGACTGCTCATATACAATATCTTTTATATTCAATGTCAAGTCAGTCTTTTACAATCATAAAATCTTCAAAAACATTCAATAAAGGTTGTAGGACGTGACAGGAGCAGCCAATGGGAATCTGTGGATAGAAAACTGCTCCCATAGGCTTAATTAAATGACTTATATTCATGACTTATCTTGTATTCATGGTTGAAAAGTTATCTCAAAAACAGCTTTATGCCATCTTGTCTGTCAGACATTTAAGTTTCAGTCAGAGGAGCGCCGTGATTCTTTTGAATCGATTCCTTTTAGTGAACCGGGCGAACCGGTTCACCAAATCTGAATGAATCGTTTGAAACAGTTCAAATCTCCAGTAAGCACTGAGCCACACATTACTTTCTTTCTGTCTTTCCCCTCAACTGTATCGTAAAATGGTTCGTTAATCGAAGCTTTTCAACACGTTGCACATTAATTACATCTTGTGGTCAAAAGATGCCAAGCCATGTTTGGACTGTTTCATATAATAAATCAATTTGTGCAAAAAAAACCCATAAGGCATAAAAAAAAATGTCATTGTACTTACACAAAGTATGAATAAATGAGTACACGAATAAATTAATGAAAAAAAAATAATAACAACCCAGCGGTTGGGTTGTTTTGACCCAGCGGTTGGGTTGTTTTGTACCCAGCGGTTGGGTTGTTGTGACCCAGCGGTTGGGTTTTTTTCACCCAGCGGTTGGGTTGTTTTCACCCAGCTGTTGGGTTGTTTTCACCCAGCGGTTGGGATGTTTTGACCCAGCGGTTGGGTTGTTTTGACCCAGCGGTTGGGTTGTTTTTGACCCAGCGGTTGAGTTGTTTTGGCCCAGCGGTTGGGTTGTTTTGTACCCAGCGGTTGGGTTGGTTTGGCCAAGGTTGGGTTGTTTTTTACCAGCGTTGGGGGTTGTGTTATGGCCCAGCGGTGGGGGTTGTTTTTCGACCCACGGTGAGTTGTTTCTGGCCAGCGGTTGGTTGTTTGCCAGCGGTTGGGTTGTTTTGAACAGCGGTTGAGTGTTTTGGACAGCGGCTTGGGTTGTTTTGGCCCAGCGGTTGGGTTGTTTTTTACCCAGCGGTTGGGTTGTTTTGGCCCAGCGGTTGGGTTGTTTTGACCCAGCGGTTGGGTTGTTTTTTACCCAGCGGTTGGGTTGTTTTGGCCCAGCGGTTTGGTTGTTTTGACCCAGCTATTGGGTTATTTTGACCCAGCGGTTGGGTTGTTTTGAGCCAGCGGTTGGGTTGTTTTGGCCCAGCGGTTGGGTTGTTGTTTTGACCCAGCGGTTGGGTTGGTTTGACCCAGCGGTTGGGTTGTTTTGGACCAGCGGTTGGGTTGTTTTGACCCAAAGGTTGGGTTGTTTTGAACCAGCGGTTTTGACCCAGCTATTGGGTTGTTTTGAACCAGCGGTTGGGTTGTTTTGGCCCAGCGGTTGGGTTGTTTTGGCCCAGCGGTTGGGTTGTTTTGACCCAGCGGTTGGGTTGTTTTCCATTTTTTTAGAGTGTGTATGCCTGAGCCATGCTTATTGTTTCATAAATGACTCATCTATTCATATTTTGTGTAAGTACAATGCTTCATTTCACCATCACTACTAAAAAATGCTGGGTTGTTTCAACCCAACTTTGGCTCAAATATGGACTAACCCAACTTTTGGGTTAAAAATGTAATTTAAAAATTGAACCCAACAGCTGGGTTAGTCCATATTTGACCCAAAGTTGGGTTGAAACAACCCAGCATTTTTTTTCAAGAGTATACGGTAATAATTTGATAGGAATACACTGTAATACATACCTTAATTTCATAATTCGTTCATCATTTATTGAAAGTAAAAATAACCCAGCAGCTGAGTGACACAAAAACTACCCAGCACCTGAAATATTAAATATCACCCAATAAAATGACCCAACAGGCTGAACCTATAGTGTTAAAAAAATAGCCCAGCATTGTTTTAGAGAGGCTGTACAATAAAAAAACACCATAATATTAAAATGTAAATGACTTTATTTTTCACATTACCACCACAATGAGAGTTTTGCTTATGCATTAACCACAATAATGAGACACATGCAGATAGAGTTTTATTTCTGTTTATGGTTTCCATTAAAATGATCGTGCATCATGCAGTCAGTCGAGTAAATCCAGATGTGCATCTGTTCAGAGCTGAGGAACACCAGCCACCATCTCACTCTCAAACCCACATTCATCACGGCCTCGCAGGATCTTAAAATAACCTGCAAACACAGAGATTTACTCTGACTGCAGTCCCACAGCTGTGCGACATGCTATTCTTAGATTTTCTGTTTTCATTTGGTTTTTAAATGCCTATATAATTTTTTTTATTTCTGTTTTAGTTTTAGTTATTTTTGTACATCAAGATCAACTAAATGAGATGAGAAATGCTGCCTTGTCAGCTATAGCTGAAATAAAATAAGTTAAAGCAGCACTATGTAACTTTTGTCGCTCTAGCAGTTAATAAACAGAACTGCACACATCCAGCGGAAGAACATTCCAACCAGAGCTACTTCTCTAAGTTTATGTCTACGGCGATTCACGCAGGTATGTGTTACTCCGCAGCGGTGACAGGCATAATAGGCACATATATATCTACTATAATAATATAATATAATATATACTTATTAAAGTGTGCCGTGTAGTGATTCTTAATAAGACAAACACCGCGGTTTTGGGAAAGATTTAATTCATGAGGTACTCGCTCATATATCCATTTAGCAAAATTTGAAAACAGATAAAGTGACATAGTTTGCTTTAAGTTTTTTGATTTTATTTTTAGTTTAGGTTTTTAGTTGCTATATAACCCGGTCCCAGACATAAGATCGTGTCTATGGAAAAACCAACCTATTTTCCACAAAAATGTAATAATAATTCAATAATCATTATTATAATTTTAATCAATACATTATTAATTATTAATTAATCAATTATTATAATAATTGAGTATATATTGATAATAATTTATTTATCATTATAATGATTACTAAATTGGAACGTATGGAAAACACCACACATTTCCACATATTATAGATAATGTATTTTATAATTTTATAAGAACTGTAAAATTACAATATCTTTATTAAAGGTATATGCTTTAACTTCATTCATATACTTCTAATTACTACTTTTATATTGGATGTTATTTTTATTTAGGTCTGCAATTAGAATGTTCAAAAACACAAAAAAAAACTTTTTTTTTTTTTTTTTTTTCTTTCGAAACTATTGTGTAGCACTATATTATAAATATAATTTTATAACAAATTAATAATGATCATTTTATGTAATTTTATTTGCCCGCAATCTAGAACTGATCAAAAAGATCTTTAGAACTAGACATACTATTTATTCTAATGTTTTTTTTAATTGTGTTTTTATTTGTTTATTTGTTTAATTTATAAAATGTTAACTACATTCATTTCAATTTTTAAATATTTATTCTAGGTCTTCAATTAGAAATGTTTAAAAAACATAAATTCTACAAAGTAGTTTCTATGTTATTTATTTTATTATAGGTCGCACATAGAAACATTAAAAAAGATCCAAGCACTCAGAAATCTGTTTATATTGTTATTTGTATTTATGTATATTTTATTACATTTTTATTATGTACTTTATTTTATTATAATATTTTTTTGCATACTTTTTTGTTTGTATATACTTTTTACTTTATTTGATATCATTTATGCAAACAAGAAAAAATTCCAGAACTAGAAATTTTAGAACATTTAAAAGATTATTTTATATACAGATACTATTATGATATCATATAATAATTTAAATAAATCTAATTATAATTCTAATAATTATAATAATTAATCATCACAATGAATGATTAAGGTAATGTAATAATAAATATAGAATTAATTTAAAAAATAGATAATTGAATTTATTAAATACAATATCAATTATAATAATAAATTATATAAAGATAACAATAACACATCATTGTAGTTCATTAATAATGCATTTATTTACTAATAAACTATCAAAATTATTATAAGTTATTCTAATGATAATTTCCCCCAAGATGCAGTAACAGTCTCACCGTTGTCGCCCCAGTCGGAGTTCCAGGAGTTTGCCACCAGCCAGTACAGCGTCCCGTTCTCTTCTCCCCATCCCAGGACTTTCACAGCATGCCCGCCCAGTTCAGAGCCGGTCACGTGCTGGTAAACACCTGAGAGATGAGAGCAAGTAATGCTGTGTAGCCCTGTGCACGGCAGATGATTGTTAAAGATTAAAGCGTGTGCTTTCTGACCGCTCTTGTAGAGCAGGAAGTCCTCATAGACGGTGAAGGCCGCCTCCACCGGCCCTCCGCTGTAAAGTTCAGTCATGATCTGCTGCTGGTCCGAGGGAAGGTTATACACTTTATAGCCTGCAGGAGGCGAAAGAGACTCGTCACGAGAAGACTAGAGTAGAGCAGGGGTTCTCAACTCTGGCCCTCGAGGTCCACTTTCCTGTAGAGTCCACCTTGATCAAACTCACCTGCCTGTCACTATTTCAGCTTGACGGCTTGCTTCAGGGGTGGTGATGGGGTTGTTCAGGTGTGTGTGTGATTAGGGTTGTCAGGTGTGTGTGTGATTGGGGTTGTGCAGGTGTGTGTGTGTGTGATTAGGGGTTTTCAAGGTGTGTGTGTGATTGGGGTTGTTCAGGTGTGTGTGATTGGGGTTGTTCAGGTGTGTGTGATTGGGGTTGTTCAGGTGTGTGTGATTGGGGTTGTTCAGGTGTGTGTGATTAGGGTTGTTAAGGTGTGTGTGTGATTGGGGTGTTCAGGTGTGGCTGTGTGTGGCTAGGGTTGTTTCAGGTGTGTTGTGTGGGGTTGCAGGTGTGTTGATTGGGGTTTAAGGTGTGGTGGGAGTAGGGTTGTTCAGGTGTGGCGTGATTTAGCGGCTGTTCAGGTGTGGTGTGTGATTAGGGTGTTCGGGTGTGTGTGTGCTTAGGGGGATTTCTTGCGTTGTGCAGGTGTGTGTGCTGGGGTTGTTCAGGTGTGTGTTGTGACGGTGTGATTAGGGTGTCAGGTGTGGGTGATTGGGTGGTTCAGTGTGTGTGTTGTGTTAGGGTGTTTCAGGTGTGTGTGATTGGGGGTTCAGGTGTGGTGTGAGATAGGGGTTCAGGTGTGCTGGTGATTGGGGTGTTCAGGTGTTGTGTGTGGCTTAGGGCTGTTCAGGTCTGGGTGTGGTGAGCTAGGGTTGTTCAGGTGTGTGTTGTGTGGTGATTAGGGGTGGTTCAGTGTGTGTGATTGGGTTGTTCCGGGGTGGTGTGTGTGTGTGTGATAGGGTTGTCAGGATGTGTGGATGGGGTTGTTCAGGGTGTGTGTGTGATTAGGGTTGGTCAGGTGTGTGTGTGTTGTGATTAGGGTTGTGCAGGTAGTGTGTGTGATTGGGGTTGTTCAGGGTATGTGGGTGTGATGTGATTAGGGTGTTCAGGTCGTGTGTGATGGGGTTGTTCAGGTGTGTGTATTGGGTTGTTCAGGTTGTGTGTGATTAGGTTGTTCAGGTGTGTGTTGTGATTAGGAGGTTCAGGTGTGGTGTGTGATTAGGGTGTTCAGGTGGTGTGGGTGATTAGGGTGGTTACGGTGTGTGTGATTGGGGTTGTTCGGTGTGTGGTGTGTGTGTGTGATTAGGGTTGTTCAGGTGTGTGTGATTAGGGTTGTTCAGGTGTGTGTGATTAGGGTTGTTCAGGTGTGTGTGATTGGGGTTGTTCAGGTGTGTGTGTGAGATTAGGGTTGTTCAGGTGTGTGTGATTGGGGTTGTTCAGGTGTGTGTGTGTGATTGGGGTTGTTCAGGTGTGTGTGTGTGATTGGGGTTGTTCAGGTGTGTGTGATTAGGGTTGTTCAGGTGTGTGTGTGTGATTGGGGTTGTTCAGGTGTGTGTGTGTGTGTGTGATTAGGTGTCAGGTGTGTGTGTGTGGGGTGTTGCAGGTGTGTGTGTGTGGCTTAGGGTTGTTTCGGTGTGTGTGATTGGGGTTGTTAGGTGTGTGTGTGAGATTAGGGGTTGTTCAGTGTGTGTGATTAGGGTGGTCAGGTTGGGTGTGTGTGAGTAGGTGTTCCGGTGGGTGTGTGTGATTAGGGTCTGTTCAGGTGGGTGTGTGATCTTAGGGTTGTTCAGGTGTGGGGATTGGGGTGGTCAGGGGTGTGTGTGTGATTGGGGTGTTCAGGTGTGTGTGGATAGGGTTGTTAAGGTTGTGTGTGATTGGGGGGTTAGGTGTGGTGTGATTGGGGTTGGTAAGGGTGTGTGATTGGGTTGTTCGGTGTGTGTGAATTAGGTTGTCAGGGATGTGTGTTTTGGGGTTGTTAAGGTGTGTGGTGTGATGGGGTGGTTCAGGTGTGTGTGATTGGGGGGGGGGATTGTTCAGGTGTGTGGGGATTAGGTTGTTAAGGGGTGTGTGATTGGGGTTCGTCAGGTGGTGTGATTAGGGTTGTTTCAGGTGTGTTGTGTGTGATTAGGGTTTGTTCCAGGTGTGTGTGGATTAGGGTTGCTTCATGGGTTGTGTGTGTGTGGAATTAGGGTTGTAGCGTGTGTGTGTGAGTAGGTTGTTCAGGTGTGTGTGATTAGGGTTGTTCAGGTGTGTGTGTGTGATTGGGGTTGTTCAGGTGTGTGTGTGATTGGGGTTGTTCAGGTGTGTGTGTGTGTAGGGTGGTTCAGGTGTGTGTGTGATTAGGGGTGTTAAGTGTGTGTGTGATTGGGGTTGTTCAGTGTGTGTGCGATTGGGTTTCAGGTGGGTGTGATTGGGTTGTTCAGGTGTGTGTGATGGGGTTGTTAAGGTGTGTGTGATTGGGGTTGTTCAGGGGTGTGTGATTGGGGTTGTTAAGGTGTGTGTGATTGGGGGTGGTTCAGGGGTGTGATTTGGGTTGTCAGTTGTGTGTGATTGGGTTTGTTTCGGTGTGTGTGATGGGTTTGTTCAGTGTGTGTGATTGGGAGGTTCAGGTGTGGTTGATAATGGTTGGAGCTAAACTCTGCTGGAAAGTGGATCTCGAGGGCCAGAGTTGAGAACTCCTGGACTAGAGAGTTTGGAGCTTGAAGACCCATGAGGGCAAAAGATGAAACTCACCGAAGTGTTTGTCCTGTTTGTACGGGACGCTGTACTGAGGAATACAGGCGGCGTTACACTGAGGCGTGTCCTGCTCACCGGAGCACGGCGGCCGCGTCCCGTTCACGTGATGCTCGCAGGGCGAGATGCTGTACGGTCTGCAACCTAGAAACGGTCAAAGAGACCTCAGAATTTTTCAACTTTTTTATTTAAGTTAATATGTTTTATTTAATTTCATATATTTTTAAATTAATAAAAAAAAATTTTTTTAAATTGTGTTGTATTATTATAGTCTGCAAACTAGACAGTTCAAAACCAAATTTTGTAGAACTATATATAAATATCAATTTTTTAAATATATTTTATATTTGTTATTATTAATTTTTTAAAAAATCTATTTTATTGTATGATGTCTGCAAACCTTAAAAACATTCAGGAACACCTCCCAACAATTCTACAACTTTTAGTCTAATTACATAAATTTATTTTATTTTTATTTTATTTTATGCTGCAACTAACTAGAAATCCTATTTGTTTTTTTTAATTGGGTTTTTATTTGTTTTAGTGGATACATTTATAAAATAGTTCACTCATGTCATTTCAAACTCGTATGAGTCTTTGTTTGTAACTCAAAGGGAGATTTTTTTATAAAATTATTTGTTCTTAAATTTATATTATTAATTCTTTAAAAAAATCTGTTTTAATAAAAATCTATTTGATTTTTGCTGCACCCTAAAAAAAAATCAGAATACCTCCACCATTTCAAATTTGTATTCTAATATACTATTATTATTCGGATTTAATATTGTATTTAATTTTCCTGCAATCTAGAGATATTCAAAAAGATCTCAGAACTCAGAATATTTTTTTGTGTGTGTGGTTTTTTTTGTCTTAGTTTTTTTAGATTTATAAAATAGTTCACTCATGTCATTTCAAACACAATATGGTTTTCTTTTTTTTGTAACGCAAAAGGGAGATATTTAGCGTATGTTCATGACTTCATGCCGATCAGGGTTACAGTTCTGCTATTGTATTGATGAGCTTCAGTTCATTTATCTGTGAAAGGCTGCAACAGATCAGATGAGCTCAACATGCAGCTTTTTACAATTGAAAACCACAGTTCTTGATCAAGATAACCCACGTAGAGCCATACAGTCCTCCGGTCACCAGACCGGATTTAGTCCAGTAATCCCACGCTTCTGATGGAAAACCTCCGGAACACCTGCCTCGGGAAAAACAAACATAACAGCATTTCATGAGGATTTAATACAGATTCTGTCTCAGATGTTTCTGCTAAAATTCCTAATAGCAGAAGAACGTTTAAAAAGAACTCTCCCGATTATTGAATATTATTTATTTGAAATTTTAAATATGTATTTATTTATTTATTATTTACTCTGCCAACCTAAAAACATTCCAAAAGGATCTCAGAAAACTCAAATTTACTATTTTATTTTTATTTAAAAAAAATAATTTTTGAAGTTTTAAAATACAATATTTTTATTGTCTATTTGCACAGGTAAAATCTTCAAAAATATCTCGGAACTCAGAAATTCTACAACCATTTTATTTTATTTTAACATTTTATTTTATTATTTAAAAAAATGTATTACATTTTAATTTTTTTAATATACCACATTGTTTTATTTTTATTGATGTATTTTGATATAAAGTACCATGAGTATGATGTTATACAGTAAAAAATACAAAGCAAGCAGTGTTATTTTAGTATCATTGAGTTACTATTGTTTTTGTTAATATTTTGAATTACATTTTATTTTTATATTTTTTTTAATAGTTTGTTTTCATTCTTATTATTTTTTTATTCTTATTTTAGAACATCATGTTAAATTAAATAAAAATGTAAAAAGCTGCCTTGGCAACTAGCTGTTTTATTTTTAAGTTTAAGTTACATATATTTTATTTCAGTCATCGTTTATTTTATTTCAAGTAACAAGGATGTTTTTTTTAGTTTAGTTTAGTTCACTATAATAATGGTGGGAGCAGCTCAGATCATCTGATGAGGAATGATTTGACATATTATCTGTTCATTTCATCTCCTCTGTGTTTTATTTTCGTGATCAGACGCACCCGAATCCGCACTGTTCACAGCAGGACAGCAGGTCTTCGGCTGAGATCTCCACCGAAACGCTCCCTTTGCTGTGGATGCAGATGCGATCAGAGATGGCCTCGACCGCGCCGAACGCCTGCGGGACACAAACACATGCTCACACACACAAACACACACATTCACACTCACACCACCACACTCTCTCTCTCACACACACACACTCACTCACAGATCACAGATCACACACACACACACTCACACACCCCTCACACGCACACACACAAAACACACACACACCACCCACACACCCACACCAGACACATCACACCACAACAACATGGCTCACAACACACACACACACTCTCACTCACACACACACACACACACACACTTCTCACACACACACACACACACACAAAAAACCTCTCTCAACACCACGCATATACACACACAACAAACCACATGCTCACACCACCACAACACACACACCACAGACACTACCCCACCACACAGCAACACACACATAAACAAACACACGCACCTCGCACATTCAACACCCCCCACCCACCCACAACCACACACACGACCCACACACACACGCATACACGCCCTTACGCACTTGCCCCCCAAAACACACACACACACACACACACACACCTCCACCCTCCCCACACACACACACACACACACTGGTGTTTTTTACCCAGCCAGTATCCGCATGAGCCCTGATCCTGATCTTACTGAGGTCCTTGCCTAATGCCACTCCTTCCGTCGTGTCAACTGACAGGAATGTTCGATTTTGTTGCATGTTTCACCTCAGATGACCAACACACCATTGTACAATTTATATATAAAAAAATCATAACTATAAACAAACAATAAATAAATATTATTTATAAAAAAAAGCGTTCTATATTTTTCTGTGTTTGTGAATGCTAATACTCTCTGCTTATTCTTCACACGACTGCACTATTCAAAACCTTTCCACAAACTTGTCAGCCATATTATAACAATGAGGTACAATCGATTTATTGTCATTTGTAAATGCAATTATTTTTTTACTTAACAATTTATCGAATTATTTGCACAATATTGCCATAATTATGACTATTGCAAATACATTTTATTTATTTATTTATTTTCTGTGTATGAAAATCAGCATAATTAATATATCTCTTTATTTTTTCGCATTACCAAAATAAGATTTTTTAAAATTGTTTAATTAATAATATACTGTATTTTAGAATAGAAACCCTGACGATGAGATACAGATACTTATTTCTGTTTATATTTTCCAATAAAAAATCCACTTGTTGTTGCAATACCATAAAGCAAATACAAATGTACATTTATGCATTTGCCAGATGCATTTTTATCAGTTCATGCATTCCCTGTCAAAGAATCTTAGCATGCAAAACAATTGCATTTAGGAACTCATTTCTAATTAATAAGGAATGCAAAAACATCATCTTGTTTGAAACCAGTTTAGAGGACGATCTACTGTTGTTTAGTCTCTCAGACCCCAAACAGAACATGAAGGTGCATGCAGTATATCATATCATATGATAACATGTGATTATTGTCACTCACGTATCAGGCAGCCGCGGTCCCTTCAGCATGGTTCCACAGAGAGACTTCAGATGTCCGTGCTTCACGTTCTGGAAGTTCACACCCGCCTGAGAAGAAACGAAAGAGGAAGAGAGAGCGGTGAACAGGTGCATCAGAGACAGTCATCATCACCTCCAAACACCACAGTAAAACACAGTAAAGCTCTCACTGTCCACGTGGTCTTGGCCGTGTTGATGAAGTTGATCATGTCTTGTGACCGAGTGGAGAGCTGCGGGAAGCCACAGGTGATGCCCAGCAGAGCAGACAGCAAACAAACACGCCACATCCTGAGAACAAAGTACATTATTAGCATCACAGGCTCAGATTTACGGCTGATAGCTACGATTTAATATTCATCTGCATGAAAAAATGAACTGAATAAGAAAAAACAATGAAACAACTAAATAATGAAACAAATAAGACTATTAATTAAAATGATAAAAAAGTAAATGAGATCAAATCGAAATTATTTTGAATTTTGTTGATTAAAACTAAGCAATATTTGCTTAGCCATGTTTGTAATATTCATGTGAATAAAACAGAAACTATAAAAAATGAAGACTATTAATACACATATCTCATTGAAATTTGGATAAAATCGATAATACATGTTGTTTACTTCAAATTTGATATATTTGGATTAACCATGCTTGAGGCATGTGATAAACGACAATTGACTAATAAAAAATAAATTTAATTCATTAGCATTTAAATTGAAAACGAACACTGAAATATAAAATATGCAACTATATCCCATCCTATTAAAATAAATGCATATTACTATTTTATAGATTTTTTTTAACTTGCTAACAATGTCAATTGGATATTTTACTAACATGTTTGTAATATTCATCGGTTAAAACAGACATTAAGTTTTCATAAAATTAAGACTATTTTTTAAATAAATAAAATAAAATGCAAAAATTGAATTTTTTTTAAATTAAACACCTACTTGCAATGTCATGGCACTATTTGATTAACTTTTTTTAATCTTCTTTCTACAAAACGATATCCATTATAGGACTGTATTTAAATATAAATGATAGCAAAAGATCATTAAATAAAATATCAATGAAATATAGAATTAAGTATTAGAAACCTTTGATTATCTTGTTTTCAACGTCTAAAAAACATCTGGCTACAGCGGATGGCTACACATTGCATAGTCAATGTCAAAATTTTCTGATAAAAATTAAATCATCGGCAAAACAAAACCAAAAAAATCCCTCATGCCACATTATTTCAAATTAATTTTAAACACTGATATCATGTTTTTACATTGCGAAAGCAAACGTTACCTGAGCATCAGATTCTGTTCCTCTATCTTTGAAACTGAAGAGTCACAAAGTGACAAAATGTGAAATTTGCTGCGTTAAAACACCCTCGTGCAGTAAAACATCATGTGACGGACTGTCAGGTGGCATTTACAACATCACAAGACAAAGGTCTGACACGGAGAAAGTGTTTATGTCTGCAGATATGAACACGAGACAAACATCTGACCTTTTGATTTAGAACTGTGTTTACTTTCATCAGAGCAACAAAGACAAAAATCTCACATTTATACAAAATACATCCATCTTCATGCGCTGGAGGGGGTGCTCTGTGTGGTTGCCAGGGTGTTGCTATGTGGTTTCACTAGTGTTACAGTTGCTGGAGCGTTGCTAGGATGTTGCTATGTGTTAGTGTTTCTAAGATAATCTGGATGGTTGTCATGGTGTTGCTAAGTGGTCGCTATGTTGTTATAGTTGCTAGTAAGTTGTTGACTGTTGTTACAATGTTCCAGGTGATTGCTAGAGTGTTTCTAAGGCAATCTGGATGGTTGCCATGGTGTTGCTAAGTGGTCGCTATGTTGTTATAGTTGCTGGAGCATTGCTAGTAAGTTGTTGACTGTTGTTACAATGTTCCAGGTGATTGCTAGAGTGTTTCTAAGGCAATCTGGATGGTTGCCAGGGTGTTGCTAATTGGTCGCTATGTTGTTATAGTTGCTGGAGCGTTGCTAGTAAGTTGTTGACTGTTGTTACAATGTTCCAGGTGATTGCTAGAGTGTTTCTAAGGCAATCTGGATGGTTGCCATGGTGTTGCTAAGTGGTCGCTATGTTATTATAGTTGCTAGTAGTTGTTTGACTGTTTGTTTTACCTGTTCCGTATTGCTAGATGTTTTTTTCTGAGGACATCTTGATGGTTTCCATGGTGTTTGCTAAGTGGCTCTATTTGTTTAGTTCTGAGCATGCTAGTACGTGTTTAATTGGGTTACAATGTTCCAGGTATTGCTAAGGTCTTCTAAAGTTCACTCTGATGTTGCCAGGTTTTTGCTAGTGGGCGCTATGGTTTTATAGTTCCTGGACATTGCTGTAAGTTGTTGACTGGTGTTACAATGTTCCGTGCTTGGGCTAGAGGGTTCTAAGGCAATCTTGATGGTTTTTGCCCTGGTGTTGCTAATTGGTCGCTATGTTGTTATAGTTGCTGGAGCGTTGCTAGTAAGTTGTTGACTGTTGTTACAATGTTCCAGGTGCTTGCTAGAGTGTTTCTAAGGCAATCTGGATGGTTGCCAGGGTGTTGCTAAGTGGTCGCTATGTTGTTATAGTTGCTAGTAAGTTGTTGACTGTTGTTACAATGTACCAGGTGCTTGCTAGAGTTTTTCTAAGGCAATCTGGATGGTTGCCATGGTGTTGCTAAGTGGTCGCTATGTTATTATAGTTGCTGGAGCGTTGCTAGTAAGTTGTTGACTGTTGTTACAATGTACCAGGTGCTTGCTAGAGTTTTTCTAAGGCAATCTGGATGGTTGCCATGGTGTTGCTAAGTGGTCGCTATGTTATTATAGTTGCTGGAGCGTTGCTAGTAAGTTGTTGACTGTTGTTACAATGTTCCAGGTGCTTGCTAGAGTGTTTCTAAGGCAATCTGGATGGTTGCCATGGTGTTGCTAAGTGGTCGCTATGTTATTATAGTTGCTGGAGCGTTGCTAGTAAGTTGTTGACTGTTGTTACAATGTACCAGGTGCTTGCTAGAGTTTTTCTAAGGCAATCTGGATGGTTGCCAGGGTGTTGCTAAGTGGTCGCTATGTTGTTATAGTTGCTGGAGCATTGCTAGTAAGTTGTTGACTGTTGTTACAATGTACCAGGTGCTTGCTAGAGTTTTCTAAGGGCAATCTGGATGTTCCATGGGTTGCTAAGTGGGCTCGCTATGGGTATTGGGTGCTGTAGCGTTGCTAGTATTTGTTGATTGTTGTACAAGTTCCGTGATTGCTAGAGCGTTTCTAAGGCCATCTGATTGGTTTGTTTAGCGAATCAGCTCCAGAGGACATCGACTATTAATCATAACTATTTATAATTAATTATGAATATTTAGATTCCGCTGTAGATATTTACTTGACCTCACAGGGTCAACTGTCTGTCAATTCTAAACGTTATGTCTGGGTTTATGGAATCACTTCTTACTCTACACCTACCCAAGGCTCGTAGCATACATCTGCTGATTCGGCTCCAGTTTATGAGCAAACAATGAAAACATCAAGTGTGATACAAGTTAAGCTTCATTAACACCTAACCTGAACTAGTCTAACTACACTTAACACCCACCCATCACAGATTTGTATAGGAAAGGGTTAAAGCTTAGCGCAGTAAAGAGAAGAGAAAATAAGTTTACGGAACCATTTGATTTTCAGCAGATCTAACCGCCTGCCGGACATCAGCATTCTTAGTTCAAACACGCCTTTGTAAAAAGGTGCAAATGGTACTTAATGTATCAATTAATAAAACTGTTTTCGTCTGTCTGAAAGAGAGTTTTGATGCAATCTGAAGGTTCAAGTTGATCGTTGCTGAAGTTGGTTGATGAAAAAGAACCAGTTTGAGTCAGAGAATCTTGTTGGATGGAGAAGACAAGGCCGAAGGCCTGGCGCTAAAACTTAGGATGTCCTGGAGCATTGGTGCTCACATCTTCTCAGAACCTAACAGAACAACCCTAGGCGGTCACTGCTGTGAGTGCCTTAGGCCCGCGAAGATTCACGTCCTCTCAAGGATTGGGCTTGTCCATGATTACGGCTGAAATCCCAATTTTGAAGGTTGCCATTACATGATGGTTTTATGACCCTTTGATGTGGGCCAGTAATTTTGCAATGGACTTCGAGTGGGTGTGTATGAAAACTATTAAAGATCCTTAGAACACTAATATGTTGCATAGGTCTAAACATACAATATACACTCTCAATTAAATCATCCGAATACAAATTCATAGAGACCAAACATGGTATAAGCAAGGTTACATGGATGAGTGGTTCTATCATAAACATGCATAAAACAGTCCAAATGCAACAGACACTACCACGACAAGCAATAATATCACAATACCTAGGCTATGTTGTTCATACGAAAGGTTTCTGTCCTATAGACAGTCCATTTTTTGCTTGTTGCATTATGTGTCCTTTCCCTATGGGAAATGTAGAGAGGGGAGGAACTCTTCACATGCATTAGGTCGTCAATCTATCGGGTCAGCAAGGTTCAGGGTTTCATGGTAACAAGGGTCCTGGGCCTCGTTCACAGACATCTTGACACCCAGTATGTTTATTGGGTGAGGGGTCTGTGAACATTAATCTAATGAATAATTGATTTGTTATCATGACTAAACTTTGTGTCTGATTGGTCCAGACGCTACAGTTGCCATGGTGTTGCTAAGTGGTCGCTATGGTGTTATAGTTGCTGGAGCGTTGCTTCGATGTTGCTGTGTTGTTACAGTGTTCCAGGGGATTGTAAGAGTGTTTCTAAGGTAATCTGGGTGGTTGCTATGGTGTTATGGTTGCTGGAGCGTTGTTTGGATGTTGCTATGTTGTTACAGTGTTACAGGTTATTGCTTTATGTTGCTATGGTAATCTGAGTGGTAGCCTGGGAGTTGCTAAGGGTTTGCTAACTTGTTAATAGCTGCTGGAGCGTTGCTGTGCTGTTGCAGTGTTCCAGGTGATTGCTAGAGCGTTGCTAAGGTAATCTGGATGGTTGCCAGGGTGTTTGCCAAGGTGTTATTGTTGCTAGGATGTTGTTAGGTGGATGCTACGGTTCTCCAGGTGATTGCTAAAATAATCTGTGTAGTTGGCAAGGTGTTGCTATGTGGTTTCTACAGTTTTATGTAGTTGCTGGGGTGTTGCTAGGATGTTGCTGTGTTACAGTGTTCCGGGTGATTGCTAGTGTTGCTAAAGTAATCTGAGTGGTTGCCAGGGTGTTGCTAAATTCCTAAATGCTACAATACACATCAACATTCAATGAATCCAATAAAATCCAATTTTAATATATTTATTATCTCTAAATGTATTTACAAATCAAGCTCCCACATTACATAGCAATGCTAATTAAACCGATCTTTGATATGTAAAAAGTTCTTGCTAGCTTTTCCACATAAAAGCTGAATATTAAGGACACTTTACAGTCGTCTGCTGTAGTTCAAACGCCAGATATTTGGTTTTTACTCCGCAGTGACTAAATATTCAAACTGACCCAATGAAAATGGACCAATTCATGTGCAAAACCAGACTGTAATCCAGCGTTTCACAGTGTAGAGATGAGACCAGACCGAAGATAAACTCCTTTGATGTTTGCACACGTATGTTCTGAAAACATACAATCTGAAGCCATACGATGTGCGACAAACCTCAAAACCACACGAGTGAATCTCAACCGGTCAAGAACATGTCCGGGACATTTTACACCCCATAATCAAAAGAAAAAATAAAATTGTATTTTTTGGATGATTCAAAGTTTGTGCAAAAATTACATTATTTTCATAAATTCACATTTTTTAAATATATTTTATATTACATTTTTTACATATTTTATTTTACTGTGTAATGAAAATAATGCAATAAAACATTATAATGCATTATTTTCATACAAAATTCTTAGTTCTGATATGAGAATTTCTGTAAATAAATAAATATATCAAATACTTTCTATTACTTTATTATACCATTATGTTTTATGCATTATGAGTAATATATTCTATTATGATTAGATATAATATAAGAAATTACAATGCAAAAAAAATTGGCTTTGCACATAGCGAAAACTAAAACAAACATGTGACGAATGGTTTAAATCACCAGACTGCAAACTCTTGAAAGTCTGCGGATAATTGAGAGCTTTTAAAGGAACCAAACAAATCTACGTCCAAATGACAGGACTGTGATTTTTATATTGCGATCGAAACAACTGTTCTGCACGTGTGCTTAACATTAGGGTGTTTGATGGTGTTGGAAACAAAACGGAAAATCACCAGAAAACGGCAGCGTACAGAAAATAACTCTTATTTTAAGATAAGAATAATTAAACATGAGACTCTCAAACGTCGCTACCTGCACATCCATCAAAGATGCACAACTCAACAAATCAGATCATATTTACTACAAAAAAAAAAACTGATTCTAATATAAAATGATATAGGTTTTAATTGTTTTCAACATAGGTGTTTGATATATCTATTACAGTATATAAAGTATGAAGAAGATAGTTTTCTATATTACTTAGTTTTTATTCATGAAATATAGTTAGTTTTTTAACATCTAAAAGTAACATTTACTTTTCTATATATTACATATCTAAAAACGAATTCAATATATATACAGTGGGGCAAATAAGTATTTGATACACTGCTGATTTTTCAAGTTTTCCCACTTACAAAGAATGGACAGATCTGTAATTTTCATCGTAGGTACACCTCAACTGTGAGAGACAGAATCAAAAAAAAAAATACAGAAAACACATTGTATGATTTTTAAATAATTAATTTCCATTGTATTGCATGAAATAAGTATTTGATCACATACCAACCAGCAAGAATTCTAGCTCTCACAGACCTGTTAGTTTGTCTTTAAGAAGCCATC
The DNA here is from genome assembly GCA_018155175.1 of Sinocyclocheilus anophthalmus. Classification (NCBI taxonomy): domain Eukaryota; kingdom Metazoa; phylum Chordata; class Actinopteri; order Cypriniformes; family Cyprinidae; genus Sinocyclocheilus; species Sinocyclocheilus anophthalmus. The sequence continues at coordinate 35,885 of JADLZN010001110.1, read as the reverse complement.
CTATCCTCCACTCATTACCTGTATTAATTGCACCTGTTTGAACTTGTTACCTGTATAAAAGACACCGGTCCACACACTCAATCAATCAGACTCCAACCTCTCCACTATGGGCAAGACCAAAGAGCTGTCTAAGGACACCAGGGACAAAATTGTAGACCTGCACAAGGCTGGGATGGGCTACAGGAAAATAGGCAAACAGCTTGGTGAGAAGGCAACAACTTTTGGCGCAATTATTAGAAAATGGAAGAAACTCAAGATGACTGTCAATCTCCCTCGGACTAGGGCTCCATGCAAGATCTCGCCTCGTGGAGTATCAATGATCCTGAGAAAGGTGAGGAATCAGCCTAGAACTACACGGGAGGAACAGGTCAATGACCTGAAGAGAGCTGGGACCACAGTCTCAACGGTTACCATTAGTAACACACTACACCGTCATGGATTAAAATCCTGCAGCGTGGGCAAGGTCCCCCTGCTCAAGCCAGCACATGTCCAGGCCCGTCTGAAGTTTGCCAAAGACCATCTGGATGATCCAGAGGAGGCATGGGAGAAGGTAATGTGGTCAGATGAGACCAAAATAGAACTTTTTGGTAAAAACTCAACTTGACGTGTTGGGAGGAAGAAGAAGAATGAGTATAATCGCAAGAACACCATCCCAACCGTGAAGCATGGGGGTGGAAACATCATGCTTTGGGGGTGCTTTTCTGCAAAGGGGACAGGACGACTGCACCGTATTGAGGGGAGGATGGATGGGGCCATGTATTGCGAGATTTTGGGCAACAACCTCCTTCCCTCTGTAAGAGCATTGAAGATGGGTCGTGGCCGGGTCTTCCAGCATGACAATGACCCAAAACACAAGGCCAAGGCAACAAAGGAGTGGCTCCGTGAGAAGCCTCATCAAGGTACTGGAGTGGCCTAGCCAGTCTCCTGATCTCAACTCCATAGAAAATCTTTGGAGGGAGTTGGAAATCCATGTTGCCCAGCGACAGCCCAAAACCTGAAAGATCTGGAGAACAACTGTATGGAGGAGTGGGCCAAAATCCATGCTGCAGTGTGTGCAAACCTGGTCAATAACTACAGGAAGCGTCTGACCTCTGTAAACAAAGGTTTCTGTACCAAATAATAAGTTCTATTTTTCTATTGTATCAAATAATTATTTCATGCAATAAAATGGAAATTAATTATAAAAAAATCATACAATGTTATTTTCTGGATTTTTTTTTGATTCGGTCTCTCACAGTTGAGGAGTACCTACGATGAAAATTACAGATCTCTACATTCTTTGTAAGTGGGAAAACTTGAAAAAAATCGGCAGTGTATCAAATACTTATTTACCCCACTGTATATATAACACACAACATTGGGCTGTTCAAAAGTTGGGATAAGAAACGATTTGTTTTTAATATTTTCCAGGAGTCTCTTCTGCTCCTCAAGGCTGCATGTATTTGATCAAAAATACAGGAAAAAACAGTTATTTTGTGATATATTATTGCAATTTAAAATAATGTTTTTTTTTTATTTTAATATACATTAAAATAGAATTTATTCTGTGATGTGCAGCTGTATTTCAGCATCATTCCTCCAGTCTTCAATGTCACATGATCTTCAGAAATCAGTATAAATTGTTTTACTATATAAAAATCATGATACTTTTTTCAGGACTCTTTGATGAATAAAAAGTAAAAATAAGAGCAGTTATTAAAATAGAAATCTTTTCTAACAATACACTACTGTTCAAAGGTTTCTTTTTTGAAAGAAATTAAAACTTTTAGTCAGCAAAGATGTATTAAATTGATAAGAAGTGATAGCAAAGACTTATATTGTTAGAAAAGATTTATATTTCAAATAAGTGTTGTTCTTTTGAACTTTCTATTCATCTGAAAATCCTGAAAAAAGTATCAGTTTCCAAAAAAAAATATTGTGCAGCACAACATTAATAGTTCTAATAATAAATCAGCATATTAGAAAGATATCTGAAGGATCATGTGAAACTGAAAAATGGAGAAATGGCTGCTGAAAATTCAGCCTTGCATCACAGAAATAAATAACATTTAAAAATATATTAAAACAGAAAACAATTATTTTAAATTGAATAACATTTCACAATATTACTGTGTTTTTGATCAAATAAATGCAGCCTTGATGAACATAAGAGACTTCTTTAAAAAAAACATTACAAGTCTTACTGATCCCAAACTTTTGACCGGTAGTGTATATATAATTTTTTTCATATTTATTTATTTATGTTTTTGATTATGGGGTGAAAATGACCTGAGCAAATTTGAGCAAAATAGAAAAAACAAAACCTAAACATCCCAAACTCGTGCCTTTTTCAAGCATTTTGGTCTGGCAGTATTTGGGCAGTCGGAGGGTGTGGTCTCAGTGTCCCTGCATGTCTGCGCCCCCTGGTGGCTGCCCGGCCGTGGCGTTCAGATACTGCCAGCTGAGCGCCGCTAACAGCATGACGGCCGAGACGTAGACCGGAGAGATGTGGTGCGCGCGGGACGACAGCACGGCTGGAGACAGGCTCTTCTCACGGATGACACTCAGGATAAACAGAGTCTTCTCCCGGGACGGGTCGGTGACGGAAACCTTCTGCAGGATCTGTGGGGAGATGAGGATTACCGGAGTAAACGGCTGCAGTACGGAGGACGGCGAAATACAGAGTTCTGGCATGAAACTCTAGATGGCGCAGTCCGATAGGTCTAACTCAATCTAACCTAACGACATCATTATCACATGGCACAGCTGATTGGTTCTTTCCTGTATCGGTAGCCAATGAGCTCGCTGCTCAACATTCAAATATATGACTAGTGCTTGTAGCAGTTGCAGCGTGCTTCAGAAACCCTCCACCTTCCCCAGCTCCACCTGTATAGATCTGCTACGAGGTGATTCATGTATGCTATATGTGCAGCAGCAGTATTTCTTACATGCTCACAGCAGCATGTTGTGGATGTATTGTATTGTGCATGATGTGCCGTAGCAGATCTATTCCGACCAAGACCAAATACATTAACATTGTCATGTACATTACCATACCAATCCCTCCGAGAGTTGTCATGACAGAACTGTGTTTCAGGACGCACCTCTTGACTGTACTGTGCGATGATGCTCTGGACGGCGCACATGTTTGTAGCCTGCATCATGAGCGTCACGGCCTGACCCTTCCGGATCTTCACCACACCCTGAAACACCTGAGGATTGTTGTAGCACGCCGACAGAGTCGCTATCGCCATCACCTGAGCGGAGGAAAGCACCACAATAACAGTCAGCAACAGGAGAGCTTTCCATCGCTGTTATTTTAGTGTCTTTACTATCTTAGTATGTATTTTCATTAGTACTTTTATTAGTTGTGTTGGTTTAAATATGTAAATATTTTTATATTTTCCATTTTAGTTTTAGTAATTTAGTTTTATGCTTTAGTCTTTTTTCTTTTTTACTAGTTTTTGATTTTTTAGGGCTTTAGAAGCTTTGGATTATTTTTATTATTATTATTGTATGTAGTATGATGATATATTTGTATATTTTCCATTTCCTTTTAGTTTAGAATTGTTTTATGCTTTAGTCTTTTTTTTTTTACTGTTTTTGATTTGTACTGTCTTTTAGTTTTTATAACTTTTTTATTCGGTTTTTATTTCGGTAATTTTGTACTTCAACTTAAATAAACAGAAATAAGAAATTTTGCATCTGTAACTGAAATAAAATAAGTGTACTTTTTTATATTCTATTTTGAATTAGTTTTTATTTTCCATTTCCATTTGAAAGTTTTAGTAATTTTGTTTAAAAAAAAATTAGTTATTATTCATTTTATTTCAGTTTTATTTTAGTACACTGCAGTACTTCAACCTTCAAACAAAAAAATTAGAAATTCTTTTTAAAGGTTTTTTTTAATTAATTTTTATTTTTATATTCCCATTTTCAACTTAAGTTATAGTTTTAGTTATTTTGTTTGTGTTGGTTTTGTTTTGAGTTTTAGTCAATTTTATTTTTGTCTATTTAGCTTTTGTACATTTTTATTTTAGTTTTGGTCATTTTTGCACTTCAAATTAAACTAATCAAAAAAAAATTAATTTGCCTTTTTTTTATTTTGCCTTCGCAACTAACTGAAACAAGATTAAACATTTGATTTATTATATTTTGTTTAGCTTCTTTTTTCAATTAATGTAAATAATTTGAGCAATTTTAGTTTTAGTTAATGATAACAACACTGCATCCAGCGCATGTTTGAATAGAAAAACTACGGTAAAGCAGCACAGTGGAACGCATTTTTAAAACCATGCATTCATCTGTGTGTCATTTCTATAATCTGCACCCTTATAGCATTAGATCATCTCTGTGTGAGACCTGACCCCGCTGAACTCCACATAAACAGATGAAGGTTCAGCGTTCGGTGTCAGAAATGAATCAGACCTGAGGAATGGCACAGAAGTTGAAGACGCTCTGGTTGCGGAGGCGGGAGAGGTACGCGATGACGTCTGGGACGTGGCGGAGGGCGTCGGTCACCAGCAGGTTGAGGCAGGACAGAGCGGAGCTCAGGTGCTGAGGATGGGAGAAATCCTCCAGACGGGCCGTGAACTGACTCCAGGCCTGCGGAGCACAAACAGCATTCATTCACACATGCATGTAAAACATGATCCGGATTTGAACCCTCTGGGCCCTTCATTTGTGGGTCACACTTGCTAGCTTCGCAGTCAAAAGCCTTGAAATTTAACTTTTGTTTTTCAGGAAAATCAGTGTGATCTATTTTTGTTCAATAATATTTTTTTATTATTATTTAGAATTTTGAGTGGCCACAACAACAAAAACGTAATAATTGACATATGTGTCCCTGGAGCACAAAACCAGTCATACGGGTCAATTTTCAATTGAGATGTATGCATCATCTGAAAGCTGAATAAATAGCTTTCCATTAATGTATGGTTTGTTAGGATCGGACAATATTTGGCTGAGATACAACTATTTGAAAATCTAGAATCTGAGGGTGCAAAAAAATCTAAATATTGAGAAAATCTGAAAGTTCTTAGCGATGCATATTACTAATGATAATACATTTGTGATATATTACGGGATTCGGACATATAAAAAAATGACAAAAACTCACAACAAAATTACTAAAACTTTAACCAAAATTAAAAAAGGAAAATATAAAAACAAAATCTAAACCCTACGCAAAAAACGTTCATTACTTCAAATAAAAAGAAACATTAATGAAATACAAGTACAATCAATAAAAATATAAAATATTGAAACTTTTTTGCTAGATGCAATCAATATTTCTATTTTTTTTATGTTAAGTTTGTAAGTTCAAATACTACAGCAATTCAACTAAAAACTTAAACTTGTTGTATAAAAAAATAGGGACCATTTAAATAAATAAATTTAAAATTACAAAAACACAGTAAAAAAATGCACTCACAAAAAAAAAGGCAAAAACACAATAAATACTAAATTTACAATTAAAAGTAAAACTGAAACTATACAAATGAATCAATAAATAAATAAAAATGTTATTACTTGAAATCAATAAATATGAACGATAATAAAATGAAAATATAAAAATGTTTAAAATTGTTATTTAGCTAGTTGCCCGGCAACATTTTTTATTTTTGTTTAGTTTAAGTACTAAAATGACCGAAGACTAAAACTAAATAAACAGACATACTTAGAAAAAAACTAACAAACAAAATTGCTAAAACCATAACTAAATTAAAAAACATAAATTCACTTCAAAACAAATAAAATTATATAATTGTATATCAATGATACTAAAATAACACTGGTACAATAAATCAATAAGCCCCGTGAAGCCGTGGTTTACAGTGAGTTTATAACAGCTGAGGGGCGTTGTTAGCTTAGCTGTTATAAATTCACTGTAAACCACGGCTTCACGGGGGTTACTGCTTTTATAAAACGGTTATTCCATATACGTAGTAAGGTTTCACAAAATAAAACAGAGCAAATAAAGTGTAACGATATTAATAAACACAGTATTCTTCCACCAAACAATGTAGCGCCTCAGAAACAGTTGCGGTTGCAACACACAGAAGTAAACAAAGGTGTGTGTGTTTATAGAGTAATTTACAACAGCTTCGAACGCGGCTCAGCCAATCAGAAGCAAGCCCCGGAACTCTCCGCTTTATAATAAACATGTTTTATTACTCTAAATGGAATATTAACATTAGAACAGTTAATGAAATACCATAAATTTAAGTTCAGTCCCGTAAAACCTCAAATATTGCTACTGTATTTGGTAAAGTTCCGGAAACCAAAGCTGCCATTCTTTACTGCAAATTTAACCGCATCAGGTCATGGGAGCGCATCAGGAACGGGACGAGAGCGGGGTTAAAGGCTTGTACCTCCTGCGGCCAGAAAGCCCTTCCCTCCTGCTGGTCCTCCAGATAGTCCCTGATGATGTTGGTCTTCTGGAGGAACAGACCCATGGAGTTCGCCAGCTCCGTGTCCCGGCCCACCTCAGTGTCCTCCAGCTGGGACGCGGAGAACAGACGGGACAGCCCGATCCCCACCAGACCCGCCACATAATGACAGTACTGTACACAGCCGGACAGATGTTTACAACAATATGCATGACAAACGTCTCTTGCAGAATGTCAGACATGCTTTAAACTGCAACGAGAGCTCTTCTGCATCGGTCTGAGGGGTTATACGCAGATGGATTAACATCATACCAACACGTCAAATACGCCTGTAAAGTTTACCTTGTCCCATTCCTTCATGCAAGACACCTTCTTCTCCAGGAATTCAGCCATTCCCACACCCATCCGGTGACAAATGTCTGAAATCACGTCACGATACTCCTCGCCCAAATTCCTGAACTCCACCGAAATCTGAGGAAAACAGAACAAACGTGCGCATTAAAAAAAGCATCAAATAAAAACAAAAAAGCATAAAGTAATGCACCAACAGAGAAGCTAGTAAAAGCAGAAGTGGAATTAAAAATGCAGAATTTTACAAAAGCAGCAAAACAACAAAATTAAGAAACATGTGGCTCAACAAGTTCAAGTTGGTTCGTCAAAATGAAAATAAAAATACATTTCCACTGCTTCTTTGCGGTTTCAGTGAGTCACACGAAACCAGGGGTTCACATCAGGACTTTTTCACCCCATAACAATAAAAAATAAATAAAAAAATTGATAAAAAAATTAATTAAATGTACATATTAAAAGGTCTTATTTAATTTTTTTTTTAGATATTTTTAAAAAAGATTAAAGATATACATAACTGGCCATTCTTGTTACTAAATTGTTATTATAAAGTTTAAACAGATATTAATATAGTACGACGTGATATATTGTGTGCGTCTGAGTGTATATATATGATATATATTTTAAATGGTAACAATGTAAAATGTTCATGACAGTAATAACAATAACTACTGAGAAAAATGACAGTTATAGTCTCAATATATAATTAATAGGGGATGCACCGAAATTTTAGCCGCCGGAAAAAAGTACGGCCGAAAATTGCATTTTCGGTTTTTGGCCAAAAGAGAAAAACAGCTGAAAATATGAGCCGAAAATATATGGAGCGTGAAAATAAATACCCCCCACTCTGTTCACTGCTCTGCTCCATGCTATGATAACATAGCTTGTAGACTAATTTATTTGGATAATTAATAAATAAATATTTAAAAACAATAGATCGGATTCTGTGCATAGAACTGAACAATAGAATCTTATATTACTTTCAATAAATGTGTGGTTATTTTATTGGCTTGTATTTTTTTTAAATTCGGTATCATTAAAATTATTGAGTTAAATGAAAAAGTCTTACAAAATTATTTTATATTATTTAATAAAATAATAAATAATCATTACAAAGCATTTTCGGTTTCGGTTTTCGGCCAAGTGCATCCAGAATTTTATGTTCCGGTTTTGGCCCAGAATTTTAATTTCGTTGCATCCCTAATATTTAATCATGAAATTTATAATTTAATTACAAAATTCTATGTTAGTAAAACGGCTATTCAGCGAGGTGTATATATATATATAATATATATATACTTATATATATATATATATACACAAATACCTATATTCTTATTATGTCATAAAAACTGTAAATATTTATATATATATACTATATTATATATAATATATATATTATATTTATATATACAATTTCATTTACAGTAATAAGATCCGCGCTGAGAAATAATGAGTTATACTTGCTTCAATACAGCAATAAGAATTTGGGGATAAAATGCTATTAATTATCATCAACATAATGCCAAAAAGCATGCAGAAACTCCTAAAAATGCTCCTAAAACAGGTTTCACTCTCTTTTTGCAAAAGACACTTCCTGAGATTTAGATTTTGATGTTGTGATGCATCGTGTTGACTGACCGTGGGGAAGTCCTCCAGCACCTGCCGGTCTTTCTCTCTGCTCTCGGCGAAGCTCCAGTCGGGCTGATAGAGGAACGTGTGGAAGTCCTGCAGTAACGGGACCTTCTTCTCCAGCGGGATGCTCATGTCGTCCTCCACTGTGTCCAGAGCTCGCAGAACCAGGTAGAAAATACACACGGCATGCCTGAGCGAGAGACGTGAGTGATTTAACATCCATGAAGATCTGCAGTGCATTTCTGCAGAACACAGAGTAGTGAACAAACACGGTCTATTCTGAGCAGCTGATATAAATACAGCACAACAGAAACGTGCCGCACATGACTGAGTGAATGTTTCACATCTCAGAGCGTCTTCTTGACTTCTGTTCAGTCTCACATTGATCGGGACGCTCTGCAGGGTTTGCAAACTCAACACAGGGATCTAAAAATAGGACGGGTCACGTAGAAGGCATGAAACGCTTTAACCAGCCGGCATCAAGAGGGAAGAAAGCAATAAAACAAATGTATTAAGATTTAAAGGAGAAAATAATCTCAGTATCCTCTAAAACGCTTCACTACCAGACACACATAATCTGAAAAACTATTTACTTAAATGCTTAAACACTTAAAATTAGATTTGCATTTTGCACACGCTTTAGTTTCGTGGCCACGTTAAAATTTAACAATTACACATTGTGTCACGTTTTCATCACTACGTTATTCCCATACTTCCATTTGTGTTATTTTATAGTTTTCATCACTTTAATATTATTCTAACATGTAGAAAATAATGTTAATGAAGACAGAGTGTTGAATTCTTAGATATATGCACAATAACAGATTTAAGTAGTCTAAGATATAGAATATGAATTATAGAATTATATTGAAATATTGCATGTATAAGGTGTGTGGTGAGGGAAGTATGTGTGTGTGTGTGTGTGTGTGTGTGTGTGAGAGAGAGAGTATATGTGTGTGTGTGTATGTGTGCGTGAGAGAGAGTATGCATGTGTGTGTGTGTGTGATAGAGAGAGAGTATGCGTGTGTGTGTGTGTGTGTGTGTGTGTGTGTGCGCGTGTGTGTGTTCGTGCAGTGCGAGAGAGAGTAGCGTGTAGTGTGTGTGGTGTGGGTGGGAGAGAGAGAAGTATGCGTGTGTATGTGTGTGGCTGTGTTGTGTCGTGTGAGAGAGAGGAGAGATGAGAAGGGTGTGTATGTGTGTGTGGTGTGGCGAGGAGAGAGAGTCTGCGTGTGTGTATGTGTGTGTGTGTGTGTGAGAGAGAGAGAGAGATGCGTGTGTGTATGTGTGTGGTGTGTGAGAAGAGAGGAGAATGTGTGTGTGTGAGAGAGAGAGAGAATGTGTGTGTGTATTGTGTGTGTGTGTGTGATGTGTGTGTTTGTGTGATTTGTGTGTGTGTGTGTGGATTATGTGTGTGTGTGTGTGTGTGATGTGTGTGTGAGAGAGGTATGCGTGTGTGTGTGTGTGAGAGAGTATGCGTGTGTGTGCGTATGTGTGTGAGAGAGAGAGAGAGAGAGAGAGAATGTGGGTGGTTATGTGTGTGCGATGAGAGAGATCGAGAGAGAGAGAATGTGTGTGTGCGATGTTGTGTGTGTGTGTGCGAGAAAGAGAATGTGTGTGTTTATGTGTGTGTGTGTGTGAGAGAGACAGACTGTGCTCACTGTGTGTGTGTGTGTGTGAGAGAGTATGTGTGTGTGTATGTGTGTGTGTGTGAGAGGTATGTGTGTGGTATCTGTGTATGTGTGTGTGTGAGAGAGTATGCGTGTGTGTATGTGTGTGGAAAATGCCAGATTTAATCTTTAAAATTTCTATGATAAACTATTGAACTATAGAAATCTGCTCTTATGCATATATGTGTGTATACATATACAAACATAGATGTGCAAAAGGGCAGATTTTTTTGTTTTAAAAAATTATCTTCTGCTCATCAAGGCTGCATTTATTTGATCAAATATAGTAAAAACAGTAATATTGTAAAAATATTATTACAATTCAAAATAACATTTTTCTATTTTAATATAATTTAAAATATAATTTATTACTGTGATCAAAGCTGAATAAAAGTTAAAAAAAGCAACAACAAAAGTAATAAAAAAAGCTAAATGGTTTCCAACATTGATAATAACTCAGCATATTATACTGATTTCTGAAGATCATGTGACGCTGCAGACTGGAGTAATGATGCTGAAAATACAGCTGCGCATCACAGAAATATATTACAGATTAACAGAGATTCACATAGAAAACAGTTATTATAAATAGTAAAAATATTTCACAATTTTACTGTTTTATTCTGTATTTCTGATCAAATAAATGCAGCCATGATGAGCAGAAGAGACTTCATTAAAACACATTACAAATCTTACTGATCCCAAACTTTTGACCGGCAGTGTATATGCATGCAAAATGACTTCTATAATTCAAGTTACATGGTATAACTTATAAACTACAGAAATCTGCTCTTTTGCATATATATGTGTGTGTGTATACACATACAAATATAGATGTGCAAAATAGCAGATATATATATTTTGTTATAGAATATATTGTATTATGCATTGTGTGTGTGTGTGTGTGTCTTATCTATATATGCTCCTTAAGAAAGCACGTTCCTCAAGGTCATTTATATGCAACCACAAATCTTGCAAACAAGTAAAGCACACCTAAATGCGCCCAAAATGTGCATCTGCTTCTCTAACCCCCTGCTGCACAGCAGTTGTTCACCGGCGGAGGTCACGCCTCTCCCGCAGCGCTCCGCAGGTCTTACCGCAGCTCTCCGTCCAGGGCCTGGATCACCGCCGCGAAGCTCCGGCTGGTCTGGTTCAGATACGCGTAGCAGGTCCGCAGGGTTTCGCTCATGGAGTCCTGGCAGGAGAAGCACACATACGCGGGGTGTCGGTGAGTCCGGAGCGGGTGAGGAGCACGGGCCACCAGCCGCCCTTCCTGCGCGCTCCGACGCCCGCCCGAGAGCACCGAGCGCGGGGAGCCGCGCAGCGAGAATGAGCGCTTGAGCACGGAGAACGACACGGCGCTCTTACCGCCGACTCCAGCCATGTGCGAACGAGCTCCTGCAACGCTTGCTTTTGTTTACACTCTTCAACTTTATTTAAACTCTTTGTAAAGTCATTCGCCTGAGGGGAAGTGAAACGCCCGTCGCTCCGCGGAGCGTCAGAGGGGCGCGTTTTTACGCGCAAACGCACGACTGATATGACTGATATGTAAACAGACGACTCGAGCCACTTCATCTCATATATTGAGGCTTTATTATTGGCTGGGGGTTGATTCTCCTCCCCGCTTTAACACGCGCATGTTTTCAGGCCGACTGCTTTCAGACTGCTACTTGGACACACCTACTCAAACTTTAGGACTATTTTTTTAATACATATTTTAAAATAACAGCAAAGTCATCAGAACTGTGCGTGGGGAGTATGTAGTGACCAAAACATAACAATAAAATCTAAATAAAAAGAAATCAAAACTCATACACTACCAGTCAAAAGTTACTGAACAGTAAGATTTGTAATGTTTTTTAAAGAATTGTCTTCTGCTCACCAAGCCTGCATTTATTAGATTTTTAAAAAAAGCAGTAATATTGTAAAATATTGTAGTTTTCTATGTGAATATGTGTTAAACTGTGATGCGCAGCTGTATTTTCAGCATCATTAATCCAGTCTTAAGTGTCACATGATCTTCAGAAATCAGTATAATATGCTGATCAATGCTCAAGAAACATTTCTGATTATCAATATAGTATATAATATTTAAAACAGTTGAATACATTTTTTTTTTTCAGGATTCTTTGATGAATAGAAATATCTAAAGATCAGCATTTATCTGAAATTAAAAGCTTTTGTAACATTATAAACTATACCATCAAAGCGTGGAGACAGTATTATATATTTTTATTTTGGGGGGGAAGAAATTATAGAAATTGGCTTTAATTTGATCAAAAGTGATGATAAAGACATTTTATAATGTTACAAAATATTTATATAAATATTTTTGTAAATACTGTTCTTTAGAACTTTCTATTCATCAAAGAAACCTGAAAAAAATTCTACTCGGCTGTTTTCAACATTGATAATAATAATAAATGTTTCTCGAGAAGCAAATCAGCATATTATACTGATTTCTGAAGATCATGTGACACTGAAGACTGGAGCAATGATGCTGAAAATACAGCTGCGCATCACAGAAATACATTACAGTTTAACAGATATTCACATATAAATCACTTATTTTAAATTGTAAAAATATTTCACAATATTATGCTTTTACTGTATTTCTGATCAAATAAATGCATGCTTGCTGAGCAGAAGAGACTTCTTTAAAAAAAAAAACATTAAAAATCTTACTGATCCCAAAATTTTGAAATGATATTTGAGCTTCTTCTAAGTCTAGTAGGTTATCCAGATGTGTGCTGTTTTCCTTCACTATCTTCTACAATCTATGCAAGTTTTAAAAAATTAAAAAATGAATTATATTCTAAAATCTATTTAAAAGTAGATTTTGTACATCAGATGATCTTATCCTGTGTGTGTCCAAACCTTTGTCTAGTAGTGCACAGGCATGTATTAAAACAAATACGCACATATTGGATCGTCAAACTGCTTGAACTGTTATTTGTATAAACTAATATACAGGCGGATACTCTTTAAATCATTGCATACAACTATGCAAATCTCTTACATTAGTAATGAAAGGTTAGTCAAGCAAGCCAAACAACATCTAAACACACATAATTCTTGACGCAATACAGTTTTAAATACTATAATGTAGATTTAAAAATATGTGCCATTAAACAAAATGTGCTTTTAGTTTACATTTACAGTTACAAAGTAACAAATGGAAAATGAAGATGCAGCGACATCTAGTGGTTCAGAGAACAACTCTATCTATCTATCTGTCTATCTATATATCTATCTATCTAAGACTATCATGCATTATTTCATTCATTAAGTTATGAAAATGTTATTTCTGAATATTCTCTGAACATACAAAATGTCCAGTTTTAAATGTTTTAAAAACGTTTTTTTCTTGGTTTCGAGATCTATCTATCTATCTATCTATCTATCTATCTACCCAGATAGCACACGTACGTCTGCAAGATGTCTGTTAAAGATCGCTTCATCTAGAAAGCAGTGTACAAACATCTGGTAGACGTCTTTAAAGGAGACATATTATGCCCCTTTTTACAATATGTAATATAAGTCTCAGGTGTCCCCAGAATGTGTCTGTGAAGTTTCAGATCAAAATACCTCACAGATCATTTATTATATCATTTTGAAAAATGCCTATTTTGAGTGGAAGCAGAAACCGGCTGTTTCTTTTTTTTTCTTTTTTTTTCGTGCCTGTCTCTTTAAATGCAAAGGAGCTGCTGCTCCCCGCCCCCTTTTCAAGAATAGAGCTGCGCCATTACAGCTCGGACCTGCTAAAAACATCTGTTTTGGTTCTGATTATCATGTTTATCTCGCTGAAATCATGCGTTTTAAACCATATGAGTTTAAACTTCTGATATAGTGTTTTCTGAGCACACACATCTGAAGCACACGCACAGAAAGCGGCTGTCACAGCATGCGAGCACTAAACTAAGTTCTCATTCACACACAAGTTTACGTTAAAAACACACAAGTTACAAAAAAACAGTCGGTTATGTCTGTGAAGGTAAACAGCTGTGAAATAAATCACTTGTTTATTTTAGATCTGTGTGCCAGCAGAAATATACATAAATAAATCAATAAATCCTTGCTCTGCTGTCTTTGAGGCTGGGACTCTAAACAGTGTTCAGTGCTCGTCTCTGCAGCCAAACACAGAACAGTTAGCATGCTTTACTCAAACTTTCATCATGGCGTTAGAGCTGCTACACTGTTGTCGCTTGCGAAACACAAGACCCCCCCCCCCCCCCCCCCGGTGACAGGGGGTGAAAACTTACAGATTAAGGGGCGGTAATAAAATAATGAGATCCCTTTGCCTCGTCACCAAGAGAGCGAAATCAGACGCTTGCAGAAAAAGGCTTACCAAAACAGAGTTACTGGGTTAATCTTTTTCACGTTTGCTTGGTTGGTAGATGCACCTGGGACCTGATTATAGCACTTAAATCTTGGAAAAGTCAGATTTTCATGATATGTCACCTTTAAGATGTCAGTTTTACATGCATTCTAAATCATAAACATCTTAAAGACATCTTCTGAACGTCTATTTGACATCTGAAAGGAAACTTCCAATAGACGGATTGCAGATGAAAATAGGTTACGTCTTGCAGATGTAATGCAGACGTCAAATAGACGTCTCCGTGATTTACGTGTGCTGTACGGGTGCATCTATATCTCTTATAATTCTAATCGCTCTGTCTGTCAGTGTTGATCAGTGTGGATGTGGATTAGCTGTCAAACATGCGCACAGCATCCTCACGTCGTCAAAGCTCATTATATAAGACGAATCCTCGGGTCTCCTTTCTGTTCAAACTAACCTCCCCCTCCAGTCCCGGATTAAATCAAATCCATTTGATGCTGACACCGTTTATGCCCTGCTTGCTGGAAAAGCATAAATAATGTGCCATCTTTAGATGCAGAGCTGATGCAATTGTTTTTAATCTCTGCGTAATCTCCTTAAAACAAGTGTTTTAGTGTCTGACATGCATAATGACAGATAAATGCAAAACACGTATTGTGCATGCAATGAATATTTATAATATGTATAATTTATAATATTACTATTTATATGCACATACAACGCAATGAATGAGATGATTGAAATGATGAAATGATGAGATGATGAAATGCATTTACTTACATAATCCAAAGTAGGCATAATAGAACAAAAGCCTCCTATTTTGTATTTAAAGAGGTTGATTATTTCTTCCGGGTGTCCTAGAGACTTGAGGATGTCCATTTTCGCCCGTGTGTTTATGAGGACGCTGTTCTTAACAGGTGAGCTGAAATCCACGCGCTGCAATTTCCATTCAAACTCTATAGAGATCCAGTACAGCATCAGACAATCCCTCACTCACACGATCGACTGACTCCTCTGATTGGCTGAGGGGTCATGGGCTTAGAGCGCATCGACCAATGAGCGGCGAGAGCGACTGGCGTGACGGCCCGCCCAGTAACCAGTGCGATGTGCTGATTGGTCAGAGGGAGTTGAAGAATTAAAATAATTATCTGTATTGCTTATAACATTAATATGGTTTTATATAATATATAACCACAGTAATTAAACACTATTCTTGTGCATAATGTGTATTGCTCAGGAATATTTTCCTGGTTGCACGTGTTCTTATCGCGTTTCAATACAATAACAATAGAATGGCATTCAAGAACACATTGTTATTTACAATAATAATTACTCTAATTGCATAAAAACATCTTCTAAACGTCTGTTTGACATCTGATAGGTATTGCAGATAAGCAAACACTCTAAAAAACACGTCTTGCAGATGTAAATGCAGACTTCAAACATTATAACGATAATTATCGTTCACGATAATCATCACGAGAACGATATAATTGTTCTAAATGTAAAAGAATAGCACACCACAACTACAACGATAACAGCACAGAGATAGCCTGTAACTGGAATCACTTCCAGAATTATTTTTTTTCTCTCAGCTGATTAAGGATTAAACAATGACAGCCAATCAGAATCCATCAGGTAAAAGTCTTTAAAGCGGCCGACGACAAAAAATAGTGCGTTTAAAATAGACAGAACGTCACTGTGCGCTAATATAAAAATGACCGTGAATTTAACGGTAAAAGACTGTAAAAATGCTACAGTAAAACCTGTGAATGGTTAACGGGTAAATTCCCCTACTTATACGGTGAAAAACTGTATTGACATTACATGTAATTTTACGGTAGTATACCGTTTTTGGAAGTGAAAAAGACTTTCCTATAATTTACAGTGAATAACCGTAAATTGACATTCCCAGAATTCCCTGCGTTACATTTCAAATGCGATATTTTTCGTTGTTGAAATAACTATGTTTCTTCTTAGTTTTTCTTATCAGTTTTGTATATTAGGATTGTGTGTTACACCTAATGTTGTTAAATGAATATTTATTGCATTATTTCAGTTTCGTGTGTTACCGTGATGGTGTTTAGTGTTTGTGTGAATGACGCTGTGCACCTTCTATATATGTTATTATCTAAAAGCTGCTTGTGATGGGCTTTGGTTCATCATGTGACTTTCTCATCACCACCTGCATTTGGTGGTTATCAGTGTATTACACAGCTACAAAACAGATTTCAGTACTTCAATAGGTTGGTATATTAACATTATATCAGTTAATGAAATTACGGTATTTAACTGTAAATATAAGTTAAAACCGTAAAACCTAAAACGTTGCTACCGTATTTTTTATGGTAAAATTCCGGGCAACCACAGCTGCCGTTTTTTTTTACCGTAAATTTTACCGGAATTTTTTTTACAGTGAGTTATCATTATAGTTATCATTCCTAGTGTGAACGGGCCTTTAGTCTTTGACAAATAAAAATGATTTGGGCATTTATTAGTTTTTAACTTTTAAACTATTATTTGACTTTATTATTAAACAGATTTGCGTTTAAAGACACGGAAACTCTAGTTGAATCTAAAATGACAAGCAGTTTAATCTAATTTTCACATAGATGTTGTGTAGCACAACAACAGCTAAACATGGAGTGCGTACATACAGTTATATACATTTATAATATTATAGAATGCTGCTGCAAGAAAAGAATTACATGTGCATTTTCTATTTTTCTTTACAGGTTAATGAGAAATGCTAACAATGTTTAATCTGTAATGAGAGATCACACGTTCAAAGTGACTTTGCAAGCAGTCTGACATCTCTCCAGTCGGAAAGACAAACTGTAACCCTGTTTTCTTTATAGAAATAAATATAAGAAGGTTTAAAAATCAGATACAATTATAGGAGCTCAGCTGCAGTGAAGGGGGTTTCTTTAATTTGTTTTAGATTTGAAAAGGAAGTCAAATTTGTGGTGAGGGTTATTTTTTTTTAAGTTTCAAGGAAGTGGCTTTAGTGGCCTAATGCTGGTGTGTCTGGCTGCTAATGCAAAGGTTTCAGGTCGACTCAACAGTCTTGACAACAGATGCCATCAAAAATTAACACCTACATCTTCTTTGTGAACAAAACACAAAGGTTTGAGTCAAATGTGAGCAGGATGAACACATTGCAAGTTCTTTGAAATATATCTGCTCACAGACATGTTCATCATGACAATAAAAAAGAAAATAAAGTTCCCTGCAGATATTAGTGTGAAGGGAAAGAGAGAATTGTCCATTAAAATTCAGCGGGAGTGCTTGGAGCTTCATTTAAAAATTGTATCTGAAGAGTTCCGTTTTTAAAAAAGGTCGCAACAAACCGCAACAATTACTTCATCTTCTTGAGAAAAGTGTTGTGTTTGCCTGTGCAAAACTTTGTTTAAAGGAATAGTTCACCCAAAAATGAAAAGCTGCTGAAATTTTCTCCCCCTCAGAGCATCCGAGATGCGGATGAGTTTGTGTCTTCATCAGATTTGGAGAAATTGCATCAGTGTCTCACTGCAAGTGAATGGGTGCCGTCAGAGTGAGAGTCCAAACAGCTGATAAAAACATCACACTCTGAGCACTCCAGTCCATCAGTGAACATCTGGAGAAGACAAAAGCAGCTGAAATAAATCCAGCATTAAGATGTTTTTAATTAAAACACATAGAGTCCATAATCCATAATAACGCTTCCTCCAGTGAAAAAGTGCATCTTCTGTTGTCTCTCACATCAGATCCAGCACATATGTGTGTAGAGCTGTTAAAGGTTCTTGATCTGTGCGATTTCTCTCCTGATTCACACCGAACCTTTTCTGGAGGAAGAATTATTATGGATTATGGACTCTATGTGTTTTAGTTAAAAACGTCTTAATCGGATGTGTTCAGCTTTTGTCCTCTCCCAGATGTCACGTGATGGACTGTAGTGCTGTGGATTACTTTTGATGTTTTTATCAGCTGTTGGACTCTCATTCTGACGGCACCCCAGTCACTTGCAGTGAGACAGTGATGCAAATTCTCCAAACCTGATGAAGAAACAAACTCACTACATCTCGATAAGCAATTGCTTTAACACCTTATCTATGGCAACTGAATGCCACCAAAGGTTAAAATGAAGAAACCAACGTCTGAAAGATGAGTAAAGTACATCAGGCTGTGATCTTGAACATTCAGGTTATATAATGTTCTCATGGTCTTTGGTTCGTGCGATTCGCAGCACATTTATAATCAGCTCCAGGGTTTTCTGCTTCTGATCAACAGCTGATCTGTTGATGTGAATCCAGCACAGCGTTCGGGTCCCACTTCATTTCATTTGAAGCTTGTTGGTTCTGGCACCAGATAGACCAGATCTTCTGGTCTCAGACGAGGTTCTGCAGGCCGGCTCTGAGCTCTACAGGGAGTGACGCTTTCAGCAGGAGGATCTCGGTTTCTTATGCCAGAATCAGGCTGTTCCACGCTTCACTTTTGGAGCTGGAAGATCCACTTGGAGAAAGTTTGAGAGCAGAACTTGAGCTCGGAGTTCCCATATAAGACGGAAAGGCAGAGACCTGGATGGACAAAGGAAAGACTTTGTGTTGCTTGGGATCAATCACTTGTGCTGGAGTTTTAGTCATAAGAATTACTTTAGACAAAAGCATTTAATAAATGAATAACTGTAAATAAACATGGACATTTAGTTTTCTACACTGAGATTTTAAATGAAAAAAACTTAAATATTATGAATTTTAATTTAAATAAATGTAATACATATACTGGTAATGATATTTATTATTATTATTATTATGATTTATTATAAGTAAGTATTATATTATGTACAATTTTATTTATGCATATAATTATGTTTTATAATATTAGAAATAACCATTGTAACTATATAATATATATATATCCTAAGTTTTTCAGGTCTTTCAATAACTCTTTAAATTAATAATGGACTCGAAAACTGTTAAATAATTAAAGATAATTAAATTTTTACTGTAATTTTATAATATCTAATAAAAAGCTTATTTATATATTACGTGAAATTGGAATACAAATATTACTTATATATATGCACTCTTTAAGAATATGAACTCATACAAGCACAATAATTATAAAACGAAATGACCTCTGCATGAATTATGTATTATATATAAAATATTTAATATATTTATATTACTATTGAAATATGTATAATTTATAATATGACTATTTATAATATTTAATATACCCTTTGTATTGGCAACTCTTGTAACTACTTAATTAATATTAACTTCATGGTTAAATATGAAGAAAATAATAATTAAAAAGAGAAAAGGCTGCTAAAAATATGTATTATATTGCTATTTAACTAATATTTAGATTTATTATACAATATGTATATTTAAATAGTAACTATTAATTAATTTATTAATTAATTAAATAAATATGCATACATATATATTGTATTATATTTCAGTTACTGTTTATAATGTTATTATTTCTAAAACGGCAGTATTTTGTTTTCTGACCGGTGTGTTCATGTTGTGGTGTGTGTAGATTGACGCCGTGTCTGGCTCAGTCTTTATGGGCCGCGGCTCATCTGTGGGACTGGCCTGCGTCTGACCCTCAGATGACCCTACAAATCACACACAGTCAAAGGTCACAATCACTGATTCCTTGACATACTATCGAGAGTGAGATGAATGAGAAGAGTTTTCTGTTGCATGCAGTGGTCAGTATCTGCACTCACCAGGTTTGGACTTGCTGATATTTTTTGGTTTGCGTTTGCGGGTCTGAATTCCCTCTTTCTTCATGGCGAGAGGACGAGGAACCTGAACAGAAGAGCAGACACTCATTCTCTGACTCCATCTGCTGCTCACACATGTTACTACAGTGTTTTGGGCACAAAAACTGTACAAACAGAGAGTTTTTCTGTCTGCCTCACCCCGTGGAGTTTCATGTAGAGTCCGCAGGCGTTGCAGACCGGCTCTCCTTCTGCATTACGTCTCCAGAGAGTGGTTGTGGTCGTCTGACAGTTAGTGCAGGACAAACCAACCCGTCTGGACGCAGACTGAGCGACAGACAGAAACCAGCAGGTTAGTGATAGTCTACAAATATGAGGCAAACCTTCAAAACACTTCAATAATAAAAAATAAAGCAAAACAAGAAAACTTGCTGGAATCACTGAAAACATTGCAATAGTGATTTAAAAAAAAAATGCAATAATACATTTTTTTTAATAAATACAGCACGAATACAATTTAATGCAAAATAAAAAATACACTTGCTGCAAACAATGAAAAAAGTGCACAAAAATAACACTGCATAATAAAAAACTAAATACACTTCAATCACCAAAAAATTCCAAAGACACATCAAAATACAAACCACCCATAAAATGTCATGCAAAATAAAAAATGAACTTGTTGCAAACACTGAAATAATCAAAAACAGTGCAAATTAAAAAAATGCTACAAACACGGAAAATAATGAAATAATAAATGTAATAATAGAAATTTTTCAATTATAAAACTAGAAAAAAAACTCTGCAATAATAAAAATATAAAACAGCAGAGAAATAACCGTGCAATAATAAAAAGCAATGGAAAATTAATCAAATAAACGCGGCAATACTAAAAAGTAATGCAAAAAAAAAAGGTTTTTTAATATATAAAAAATATAAATATATAATTTTTCAATAGTAACACAGTGCAAAAAAATAAACAATGAATAAGGTGACGCAAAGTTCTTCACATGCCTCCCAAATATGTAATTTATACCTCTTATTAATTATGATAGATCAACAACATAAAAAACGTGTGTTTAATGAACTGTACTGTACTATACTATTACTTGTACTATTCTTATTTATTATACATGCATAGACTGTAAGGTTGAAATAGAAAAATATCGGAGTATTTTCACGTGAGTGCTGCTGGTGAAACGCACCAGTCGTCTCTGCGGTTTAATGATCGGCCGGTTGATCCTGTTCATCTTGTGATAGAGACCGCAGGCGTTACACAGGTAATGACCCGTCCCGTCCCGCCGCCACAGAGGAGTGGACATCGCCCCGCAGTTCACACACTCACGACCCTCAGAGAAATCCTCCAGCAGCTCTGAGGAGAGACGGACAGACAAACACACTCACACATATTAACATTCAAACAAAACCACACACCTGCACTCTTACACTGAAAATCAGTCCACATCAGGCCTGCACTGTGCTCACTGGAGAACATTTACATCGCACAAAGACCTTTCTATTCTGTAGTTCTGTAGAAAAGCATCTATGTTCTGGTGCTTTAAAATGCTGATCTAGTTAGTCTAGTTAGTCAGATTTTTTTAGCATTGAAAAATAAGTTGTTAAACTTGTGTTGCCAAAGCATTTGCAACTTGCTGCAAACACTAAAAAAGACTGCAATGATTAAAAAAAGTGCAAAATATAAAATAGAAATATGCACTGCAATAATAAAAATAGTGCAAAGTAAAAATAATCTTTCTGCAAACCCTGAAAAGACTGCAATACATAAATAGTGTAAAAAAATGAAATGCAAAATAAATAAATAAAATAAAATAAAAAAAAAAAAATAGATTGCTGCAAACCTGAAATCAAAATAAAGAAAAATAAATGCTTGCAATAATAAAACGATGAAATAGAATTAATTCACATAAAGAATAATGCAAACAAAACTACTTTCTGCAAACACATAAAAATAGTGCAAATCCAAAAGAAATGAACACTGCAATAATAAAAAAATTATGCAAAAGAAAAAAATTTACTTTCTGCAAACACTGAAAAGACTGCGATAATAAAACTATGCAAAAGAAAAATAAATACTGCAATGCAGTGAAAAATAAAAATAGATAAGTATAATCAATGCAATAATAAAAAGTGCAAAATAATAAAAAATAAACACACACCGTGATAAAAAATTACGCAAAATATAAAATAAACTTTCTGTGAACACCGAAAAGACTGCAATAATAAAAAATAAAAATAAACACTGCAATAATAAAAAGTGCAAAATATAGATAATCAATGCAATAAGTGAAAAATAAAGAAAAGTAATACTGCAATAAAAATAGTGCAATAGTGATGTTTCACATCACAGGAAGAGTCAGACATGTTTGACAGCAAAATGTGAAGACTAGCTTTTGCTGAAGGCTCCTGATCAGCAGGAGGCGCTGTTGCTCATGCAGTGTGTGGAGGTCTGCGGTGTCTCTATCAGACAGCTTTATAAATGGAAACAGTTCTCATATGACAGCGGCCCCTGAGGGGCCCTTAACTACACCACTGAGCGACGGACACTAATCATTCATCTCTCTCACTAAACCATTCTTCAGGCTTTCAAACCCCTTTAACAAGCTGCAAGCGTTCTGTCACATTCATTCAGCATCATAACTCATCTGTCACACATCAACAACCTTTCTGATCCTCTTCTTTATGAACACAGATGAATCAGAGGATTATGATCTTCAAAGAGCTGAGACACTGTTAGCTATCAGTGAACATTCGTTTTTATTGTGCAACTTTTTAAACATCATTTGTTATTATTCCAATGTTGCTTTGTTTTGCAGTATTTTTTTTTACTATTACAGCGTTTATTTTTATGATTTATTTTGCACTTTCTATTAGTGCAACGTTTATTTTTATGATTTATTTTGCACTTTCTATTAGTGCAACGTTTATTTTTATGATTTATTTTGCACTTTCTATTAGTGCAGCGTTTATTTTTATGATTTATTTTGCACTTTCTATTAGTGCAGCGTTTATTTTTATGATTTATTTTGCACTTTCTATTAGTGCAGCGTTTATTTTTATGATTTATTTTGCACTTTCTATTAGTGCAACGTTTATTTTTATGATTTATTTTGCACTTTCTATTAGTGCAACGTTTATTTTTATGATTTATTTTGCACTTTCTATTAGTGCAACGTTTATTTTTATGATTTATTTTGCACTTTCTATTAGTGCAGCGTTTATTTTTATGATTTATTTTGCACTTTCTATTAGTGCAACGTTTATTTTTATGATTTATTTTGCACTTTCTATTAGTGCAACGTTTATTTTTATGATTTATTTTGCACTTTCTATTAGTGCAGCGTTTATTTTTATGATTTATTTTGCACTTTCTATTAGTGCAACGTTTATTTTTATGATTTATTTTGCACTTTCTATTAGTGCAACGTTTATTTTTATGATTTATTTTGCACTTTCTATTAGTGCAACGTTTATTTTTATGATTTATTTTGCACTTTCTATTAGTGCAACGTTTATTTTTATGATTTATTTTGCACTTTCTATTAGTGCAACGTTTATTTTTATGATTTATTTTGCACTTTCTATTAGTGCAACGTTTATTTTTATGATTTATTTTGCACTTTCTATTAGTGCAGCGTTTATTTTTATGATTTATTTTGCACTTTCTATTAGTGCAGCGTTTATTTTTATGATTTATTTTGTATTTCTATTAGTGCAGCATTTATTTTTA
Source organism: Sinocyclocheilus anophthalmus (assembly GCA_018155175.1). Taxonomy (NCBI): domain Eukaryota; kingdom Metazoa; phylum Chordata; class Actinopteri; order Cypriniformes; family Cyprinidae; genus Sinocyclocheilus; species Sinocyclocheilus anophthalmus. The sequence goes on along the minus strand of JADLZN010001110.1, from coordinate 12,061 downwards.
TGATTTATTTTGCACTTTCTATTAGTGCAGCGTTTATTTTTATGATTTATTTTGCACTTTCTATTAGTGCAGCGTTTATTTTTATGATTTATTTTGCACTTTCTATTAGTGCAGCGTTTATTTTTATGATTTATTTTGCACTTTCTATTAGTGCAGCGTTTATTTTTATGATTTATTTTGCACTTTCTATTAGTGCAGCGTTTATTTTTATGATTTATTTTGCACTTTCTATTAGTGCAACGTTTATTTTTATGATTTATTTTGCACTTTCTATTAGTGCAACGTTTATTTTTATGATTTATTTTGCACTTTCTATTAGTGCAGCGTTTATTTTTATGATTTATTTTGCACTTTCTATTAGTGCAGCGTTTATTTTTATGATTTATTTTGCACTTTCTATTAGTGCAGCGTTTATTTTTATGATTTATTTTGCACTTTCTATTAGTGCAGCGTTTATTTTTATGATTTATTTTGCACTTTCTATTAGTGCAGCGTTTATTTTTATGATTTATTTTGCACTTTCTATTAGTGCAGCGTTTATTTTTATGATTTATTTTGCACTTTCTATTAGTGCAACGTTTATTTTTATGATTTATTTTGCACTTTCTATTAGTGCAGCGTTTATTTTTATGATTTATTTTGCACTTTCTATTAGTGCAGCATTTATTTTTATGATTTATTTTGCACTTTCTATTAGTGCAGCGTTTATTTTTATGATTTATTTTGCACTTTCTATTAGTGCAGCGTTTATTTTTATGATTTATTTTGCACTTTCTATTAGTGCAACGTTTATTTTTATTTTGCACGATATTTTATTATGCAGGTCTTTTCAGTTTTTACAGCAAAGTTTTACAACTTTATTCTTTCAATGCTAAAAAATAGTATATTAAACACTTATGTAAGATTGATAATAAAACAGTGAAAAATCAAGATATATAGAAAATGTAATAAATGCAATAATAATAGTGCAAAATAAAAAATAACACTACACACTGCAATAATAAAAATAACTTTCTGCAAACACCAAAGAGACTGCAGTAATAAAATTAGAACAAAATAAAAGTAAAAATAAACACTTCAATAATGAAAAGTGCAAAATAAAAAAATACAAATAAACACTGCAATAATAAAAATAGTGCAAAATAAAAATAAACACTACAATAATAAAGCAGTGAACAATGAAATAGATAAATATAATCAGTGCAGTATTTAAAAAGTGCAAAATAAAAAACACACATTGCAATAATAAAAAACAATGCAAAATAATTTGCACACATTCTGCACACTGGAAAGACTGCAATAATTAAATAACATGAATAGAATGTACATTCAGAGCTATCTGGTCTTTAATAATGTTCTCAAAAAGTTAGCACAAACACATTATTTATACACTGTTCGTTACTTTCAAAAGTAACATTCCCATAATGTTAGCAAAGTTATAAAATGGAACGTTCGCTTAACGTTTGCATTTTAAAGCATAAAAAAGAAAAAAAAAACTTCAGAGAACTTTCAGAAATAATGTTTTCAAAAAACAATGTTCTCAGAATGTTTGGCATCATATCCTTTGCTATGGGAATGTTTTTTTTTTTTTTCCTGAAACATTTTAGTCGGACGTTCATGTAACATTTTTTAAAATGTTACTTCTTTGTTTCTGAACGTTCTGAGAACATTCAAAAGTAACGTTGCCATAATGTTTGCTCAATTATAAAATAGAATGTTCCCAGCTGTGTGAGAAATACAGTATTCCTTCTAATCACTTCTTTAGTTACCTTTGAAGTCTAACGTTGCTCATTCACCCATGTATCTGGACACATTTCTGGAAAGATGTCTTAGAGATGGTAGTACCGTCTCCTTGCTCTACAAGGGTTTAGAACAGGTGAAAAGTCCATCTATGGAGAATATTAAATCTGCCTGGGAAGAAGAACTTGCAGTAGAAATTCCTAGTGAAATTTGGGAACAAAGTCTTGAACTGGTCCACAGACGTTCCATTAATTCAAGACATTGTCTCATTCAGTTTAAAGTGCTTCATAGGCTTCATTATTCCAAGTGTAAATTGAATAAAATATTTCCAGAAGTGTCTCCACTGTGTGACAAATGTCAGTTTTTAGATTCGCTGTCTTGTGTCCCACATTACAGAGTTTCTGGGACAAAATATTCCAAGTTTTTACAGATACATTGGACATTCCTATCGAACCAGATCCTATATTAGTTATATTTGGAGTTTCCGAAGAATTTTTGAGACTTACACGGGTACAGCAACAGTTTGTTTCATATGGGTTGATCTCTGCCAAAAAACGTATCCTTTTGTTTTGGAAGAAAAAAGAAGTTCCAACTCTTAAATTCTGGCTGACGGAGTTGACAGGTACACTACATCCGGAAAGAATCAGGTATACCCTAATAGACAAGATTTTGTTATTTGAAAAAATGTGGTCCCCTTTTATTTCCTTTCTACAAACTTGTGATTAATAGGTTTATTATGCCTTCAGTACCTACTTTTACCACTGGATAGCACTTATGGGTTAAGTTTTTGGGTGGGGGGCAAGAATTTAAAAAAAAAATTTTGTTGTTTTTGTTCATTTATTATTTTCATGACTACTGTTTGTTTTTCATTTTCTTTTTTAATGTTTATTTGTTAAAATGTAAGTTTTATATGTTTGTATTTAAAAAAGTGTAATTACAAGTGACTGTCTGCTAAAATTTCTGATAATAAAAATATTTAAACCATAAAATAGAATGTTCCCACAACGTTAGCACAACGTTCTCAGAACGTATTTTTGTAAGTGGCCTTTATTCCAGGCTGACAGCAGCTCTAACCTTGAAATTTCAACCCACACGAACAAAAGCCTGCCAAGAGCCTCTGGAATCATTCAGCTCAGCTTCACAGGCAAATAACAGCTTGTTTGGGACAATCCCTTCAGTGCCGATGACTAGAGGTCAAGCACACACCTTTACACGAGCACCATTTGGAGAAATTCTCCTTTTTTGGGAAACTGCTTTTTTTCTTAAATCTCTCTAGCTGCAAAACCTCCAAAAAATACAGAAAGACAGAAACCAAAATGAACTGAGGCTTCTTTCAGTCTCATGTTAAAGTCCATCTCTGGGTTCATGCATGACAGGCTATTAAAAGCACAAGATTCCTATCAGTTATTAGGTTTAATGAAAAACCTGCTTCTATAGTTTATTTGATTTCTCAGGCAAACATCATTTATCATGCACACAGATTTGTGATTGTGTCTCACTCTGAACGACACAATATAACAATAAAACGAAAGCAATGATGATCTTGATCTTGAAGAAATGCTGATCATACTAACAGTTCTTGATATAAATACTGACTGATTATCATTATTACATGAATTGGTCAGTTCACCCTCATCTAATTTTCATTGAATCTATTTAAATATACCATGTAGGTTAAAAGTGGCCTATAATAACTGAACATATGAACAGGATTAAAAAAAGTCAAATTAAACACATAAAACATAATCACACTTTCGATATAGCAATTCTTTAACAATCGTCAGAACGAATCTATTTTTTAATCTAACCCTTATTGATCCTTTAGATGTATTATGGCTAAAAATGACCAAATTAAATAGTTAAAATGAGTTATTTGACCCGAAACGTAATTTATTCGTTTTTCGTTTGGATTTGTGCATTTATTGAATGAAAGTATGGCTTACCCTTTTTTGCAGTGAATTATATTATTCATTAATTATTGTCTTACTGATTTGTGCGACTATAATTCATGTTTTAAGTGTCTCTCGCAAGTAAAAGTAATCATATACACGCCAGAAAATAAGCAGAGCATACTTAAAAAATTATAATAAATAAATAAAAACTATCATAAGCGTTTGATTAATTTGCGTTTTTTAATGAAAGCGCTTACTCTTCATGAAATGTAAACAAAAGTGAAACAACTTCACGTATTAAGGCTAAAAATAATATTTAGATTTTGCATGATTTATAACTTCTATTTGTAAATATAAACATCCCCAAAAAGAAGAACACAATTTTTCACCCCACTTGCATGTCTCGATTGATCGAGTCTCGACCTTAAGGACAAAAAAAACATCAAATAAATCAGTATTATAGAAAAGAATATTTATTTCGCAGTTTCAATCTAAAAAAAAAAAAATAATTTTTGATTTTAATCGTGTGTCGATTTTCAAGTTAAGCGACAGTAAAACATTCATATTAAACACGAGCAAAATGATTAGCAGTAAATGCACATGCCCTTTGATATAATTATTAATTGCTGCTGATAATAATATGATAATGCTAAAGCCAATCCAGTAATCTATTCAATATAACATCAGTTGTTGACGGAATACAATATTTAGATTACACTGACAACGCGATGAAAGTTATTAAAAGTGAAGCTGAACATTTTCACACACACACACACCAATATACTATATATATATACAATAGTGTAATTGGTCTTTATTCAGATTACAGATCACATTTTGCAAGGTATGTATTATGACAAACTCGATAAGAGTGAAATCATATAAATTTTCTTTGTCCTTTTTTTTCTTTTGTTTTTTTTTCTCCTTTTTTTTTTTTCTTTTTTTTTTTCCTCTCTTCTTTTTTTTTTTTTTTTTTTTTTTTTTTTTTTTTTTTTTTTTTTTTTTTTTTTTGTTTTTTCTATTTTTTTTTTTCCCACTTTTTTGTTTTTTTTTGCTCTTTGTTTATTTTTTTTCTTTTCCCCCTTCTTGTTGTCCCCTTAGGTTCACATACATTGATTATGTACAAAACTGGTTATTATAAACATGTCAACTCCGTAATCTTTCATTTAAAAAAAATTGTTTTTAATCTCAGCTAAAATGTATAAGACCCAAATGATCAAAAGACAGCATATTTTCCAAAAGCTGCTGTTTATACCCATAAAAGCCCAAATTAAATTGAGATTTTACCATGTAAAGCAATTTTAGGTTACCTGACAAAACTGAATTATACTGAATTATAATTGTTATTCTGTACCGAAAATAGGCATAAATGTAAAACAATAATAATATTTATTTTGTAGTTTTTCACCCACATGCGTACAAAACGCAACACAACCTTGACAAAACAACACAGGCCTACATTCTGTCTTTCTTTTACTATTTAATCAACAATGAAATACATTCACGGAAGGAGCAGGTAGAATTAGCTGTACATTTATAAGCGTTCAATCAAATGTAGGCCTCTGTTTATTCTCATATCGGTTAATGAATCATAAGTTTTGTCGTGCAAATTCTCCTTTAAAGTTCGTAACACGTGCAACCCCAAATGCACATCAGGTTTTTTCCTCTTACATCTCTTCCTGATTTTAAGATCTCAAATATCCCTTTTACCAAAAATGCATCACTGTAAAAAAAACATATTTTTTCAAAGTTGCAAATAAATGATTGGAGTAAGTCTTTCTGCTTCAGAATGTCCTGTTAATTCATTCTGTCTGCCGTTTCATTGTGATTATTTGTGAAAATGACTTGCAATTTCTTTGCTATAGCATTTTTTCAGTGAACTCTATTTTACTTTATTTATAATTGATCGATTCGGTTAAGAAAAAGAGTTCTCACCTAAATTCGGGTGTCGCGCGGCACCGGCCGCTCCTCCGCTCTGGAGGCCGTGCAGCACGGAGCTGTCGAAGTGCGACGCCGTCCAAGAGCCTCCGATGTTCGGACTCACGTAGGCCGGGTACCCGCTGTGATAGGATCCGCTCAGACCGCGGGTCCCGTAGTGCTCCCGCCCGCCAGCGGAGATGTTCAGCGGACTCGTGTAACTCGCAGTCTCTCGGGCCGTCGCGACCCCGGAGGTTAACGGAGGGCTCGTGGAGAACGTGAACCTGGAGCCCGGAGAATGATGGTGCCCGCCGGTGGAGCTGTAAGAAGCGACCGTATCCGCGCCCGGCTGCGCCCATCCCGAGTGTCCGGACACCGGGCTGCTCTGCTGCGGCGTCTGGAGGTACGGCAGCGCCGGGATCATCGGGGTGACCCGGGTGGGCGTCACGTACACCGGCGAAGCGGCGTTATGGAGGAAACTGGGCTCGTAAGACGCGGGTCCGTGGTTTGCGGTCATCGTTACACCTTGATACATGCCCACAGGTGAGCGATCGCTCCACTCGCGAGGACCGGAGCATTGGCGTCGGTCTTACCGGGCTGAGTTCACCCTGCGCCCGCCGGGAGCATTTTCTGCTTCACTTCACGGCAGAGGATGATGAGGGTGGATAGTCTCTCTGAAGTCTCTCCCAGCACTCCTCCCCGTCTCTCCGCCTCCAGTAAAGCGCATCTCATTCCTGCTCGGGTCACCGACCTCTTTACAGGAACACGATATTCCGATCATGTCTGCGCCATGCAAATAAACAACACACTATATTATCTAAATATAATGTCCTTTTTTAAAATCTAAAATCATTATGATGCATATAAGGAACGTTATGAAGCATTATGATGCAACCAACAGTTCATGTGTGACATTTATTTACTACGCGTAATATCTGCAATATGTATATTTGCGCATGTGCATACGAATGAATCCTGAGATTCTACTTAAAAAATATATATATAGTCCATTTAACTAATGAATATGGTCATATAAAAACTCTTTCCAAATCATTTGTATTCTAGTTCTTTAGAAAAGCACCTGTTCTGGTCCTTTAAAGAACCCCAAAACACTTATCTTACAAAACATCAATATACATATACATATACATATATATAAATACATATATATATATTCTACATAATTCCAGTATTGCAAGAAAAGAGAATAAATAAAAGACATGAAAAATTCACATTTAAAGATGAAACCCACTTGACTGAGACCCTCAATAAATGCTTTGAATAAATTACATAGATGTCGCGTGACAACTGACAAGCAAAGGAGAGGAGAAACAAGAGAAAAGCAGGGAAGAGTTTTAGATCTTTCCGAATTAAAATGCTGTTTATACATAATTGTCTGTACAGTTTATCGAAATTATTTAATTACACATTATTATTTCCTAAGAATTATATAATAGGCTATATATGAGCACGGTCAGATATGAACTTATAATGCAAGACAATTTTTTTTAAAGCTATTTACATTTTTCTCGTTGACACTGAATTTCACAGGTCAGTAGAATAAAGAAAATCTGTATTATATCAATTATACGCATAACTTTCTATCATGCCTCTCAGGACACTTTTAAAAGCAAAACAAAAACCATGTTTCACCTAACTAATTCTCATATTTGATATACTAGTGTTACAATAATATGCAAGTCACTTAAAAAAATATTCTATGTCACTTTGTATTTATATTTCTAATATTTATCAGTGGTTTCTGAAGAGTGATGGACGTGATTGCAGTCTCGCTGCTGTTGTTTTCAATCACACATTTTTTCTGTCATTTCGCTGTTCTTTATAAACAAACTCAGACTTTCATGGTGTCCATTTCCTTCCCAATTTACAATTACGCGTCTCGATATGCGCCTTCCGTTTTATGTTATGTTATTTCCTGTTTAAAAACGTGCATTTTCTTTGTCTAATTGCAGAATTAGAGATCAGAATTGCTGTTTTTTTTATTATTCTGAATCAATATTGACAATAAAAACATAAATTGCTATTATAAAAAGACAATATGCACATTTAAGACACCCTTCCTGCTTGAAGAGAAACAAAAATAAATTGAAAAACCCATTTACTGTTTTTTAAGGATTTTATGGATGAATGAGTGGATGAGCGGAAATTTCTGCAATTGTCGATAAGGTCTCTCCTCTCCTTCTCTCTCTCTCAACACCCACAACACAATAACACACTCAAACACACACAACACACAAACATGTCTGAGTAAGCTATCCTTATGGGGACTATCTAGCGTAATGGTTTTATACTGTACAAACTGTATTTTTTATTGCCCTACACCAACCCTACACCTGAACCTACCCTTTACAGGAAACTTTGTGCTATTTCAGCTTTTCAATACACTCCATTCTGTGTGATTTTTAAGCTTGTTTCCTCATGGGGACCTAAATGTAGGTCCCCACCGTGACACGAGTCCCCATGAGTCTGTGTGTATGCAGGTTTAAGTCCCCACCAGAATAGAAAAACGGGTACACACACACACACACACACACACACACGTTGGTACTATCCTTGGGGGGAATTTCAACACGCGTAGGGTTTTATACGTAACAAAACCTGTGATTTTATGACACTACACCAACCCGACCCTCTACCTACCCTCACAGGAGACTTTGGCATATTTACTTCGCAAAAAAAACACGAATTCGTATGATTATAAGCTTTCGTAACCATGGGGACCCAATTAGGTCCCACGTGCACGAGTCCCCAGGAGTCTGGGTATAGGTCGAAGTTCCCAGAATAGAAAAACAAGAAAACACACACACACACACACAGTATCACAGAGGATATTATTGATAGTGAGTCCAAAGCAGGGCAGGATGCAGTTTAAGTGAAGCAGGTTCTGGAATACTTGGAAAATCAGCAGATCTCCTCCATATCGCTCCCCGCTTCCTCAGCGGCTCCGTCTCCATCCGTATGGCACTGTGAACCTCAATGGGACGTTTTCCACGGCTGCTGCTGCTGGCCTGTGATCCCAATCACACGTCTGCTCCTCTACAATACAAGCATTATAGATAGCTGTCTGTTAGAACAGTGGTTTTCAAACCTGTCCTGGAGGACCCCCTGCCCTGTGCTTTTTGTATGTCTCCCTAATCAGACACACCAAATTTAGTTCTTGTAGTCTCTACTAATGAGCTGATGAGTTATGTGCAGGGCTGGGGGTCCTCCAGGACAGGTTAGAAAACCCCTGTATTAGAATAATCAAAATAATAGAGGAGCCATTTTAGGATGATGAGTATAGAAATCTTTATTGTCCCTTTGCAGCATCACATACAATTAATTCACAAGTACATAGATATACAATAATACAAACATATATGACGCTGTTCTCACGTGGAAACTACTGATAAATGACAACAAAACAGAAGGCAGGAACTTGCTCGAGAATTTCCATTGTCTGCAGAAGCAATACAATTCAAATCAATTTACAAAAGAAACACAAGGCTTGCGTGGGCAGTTTGTAGGGTGTTGCTATGCAGTTGCTAGGGGTGTGGTGAGTAAGGCGTTGCTGGCATGTGATGAAGTGTTCTGAACGCTTTTCGGGCGCCTGTGTAGTTGCCATTATTTGGATCGTGGGCGGTTTCCAAGGAGTGATATGTGGTTTGCAAAGATGTTTCAGTGGATTTTGAATTTGTCTCTAGCAGTTGCTAGGGTGGTGGTGAGGCAAGGTGTGGCTAGCATATGCTACGTGTTCTGAAGGCTTTTAGGGGTGCTGATATATGGTGCATAGTATTCTGGGTTTGGGTGGTTGCCACGGTGTTGCTATGCAGTGGCTATGATGTTTACAAGTCATTTGTTAATGTGTTGTTATGCATTTGCTAAAGTGTTCTGAATGGCTTTTAGTGTGCTGCTATGTGGTTGCCATACTATTCTGATTTCCGGGTGGTTGCCAAGGTGTTACTATGCAGTTGCAAATAATTAAAAAGTAATTTTAAAAAGTAATTTTTAATTTGTTGCTATGCAGTTGCTATGGTTTTTGGGATCCAGCTAAAAGAAGCAGTTGGCTAAAGTGTTCTGGGTGTTTTTCTAAGTGACCATAGTATTATGGTGTTGCAGGCATTGCGAGGGCAGTGCTAAAAAGTATGGATAGTATATAATATCGTTGCTATGCAATGCTAGGGTATTTTTGGGAGGCAAGGCATGCTATGCAGTTGCTAAAGTGCTCTGTGTGTTTTTATGAAGTTGCCATAGTATTCTTGGTGGTTGCCAGGGCGTTGCTATGCAGGTGTTACAAGGTTCCAAATCATTTTTAATGTATTGCGATGCCGTTTTTAGGGTGTTGTGAGAGTTGAGGTGTTGCTATGCAGTTGCTAAAGTGTTCTAATGGAATTTGGTGTGCTGGCTAAGTGAGTTGCACCTAGTATTGTGGTTTCGGTGGTTGCCAAAGGCGTGGCTATGCAGTTGCCCCCCCCCCCCCCCCCCCCCCCAAAATGATTAAGTCATTTTTAATGTGTTGCTATGAAGTTAGGGCGTTGTATAAGTCAAGGTGTTGCTATGGTAGTCATAATCTGCAAAATACAAAAATCATGTTCAGCAACCAAGATTTCAAATAACTATAAAAGAATCATTAAAGCACATAAAGTTATTTAAACAACTTTAATCCACAGAATACGAAGACTCTTTCAAAGACTTTCCAATACTCTTTTTATGCTTTTTTTATGCAATAATAATAAACTATGAGTGAAGGTGTTATGACACTTTTATGCTGTTTTTGCATCCATTTTAAAGCTTTAAAGCTCCAGCTCCCATTAGTTCTAACTGCATGGCTTCAATACTTCTTTGACTGCTAATACAGTCTCTCACCTCCATGATACAGGCGATCTGCTCCACTTCACTCTCTCCTGGGAAGAGGGGATAGCCAGTGTACAGCTCTGCTAAAATGCAGCCCAGACTCCACATGTCTATTGCCATGCTGTACGGATGGCCCAGAATCACCTCTGGTGAGCGGTAGAAGCGGCTCTGAATGTAAGTGTACACTGCAGATGAGAATACAAGTGGTCTATTAGAGTTCGGTTCAAATAACACTAAATCATTGTTTCTCAATTGCTGGGTCACAGGTCTGTTTTAATGGATGGGAAAATGACGCTATATGCAAATGATAAAATGCTGCAAAAAATCTTGCATAGTTAGAACAGTAAAAAACATTTCTCAAATCTATGTCAGTGCAACAACCTAATCTACCTGATTGAGAATTTGCATGTATTGACATATGGGTAAGGCAAGGCAAGTTTATTTGTATAGCAAATTTCATACAAAATGGTAATTCAAAGTGTTTTACATAAAAGAAAAGAAAATAATTATAAAAACATAATCACAACAATAAAACAAGGAATTTAAAAAAACTTTGAAACTTATTTAAAAATTGAGTTAAACTGAATTTAACAACAATTAAAAATAGGAAATGATATATATAAAACTACAGTGCCTCAGTTCGGGACGTAGCACAGTGCTCATTCAAATAAAGGACACTGCTACAAACAGATTTTAAAACAGAGTTGTGAGTCTAGATTTAATCGGGTTAATGTTTTAGCACATGATCTCTTCTGGAGAGGCTGGGGGTTAAAGGCGGATCCTTTGTTTTTGTGTGTGAAAGCTTAGGTATTTCTAACTGACTCGATCCGGAAGGATCTGAGTGTATGTTAGGTTATATTCAGGAGCATATCTAGCAATGTATTTAGGTCCTCGGCCATGAGTGTTTATAAAGAGTAAAAGTACTTAAAATACACATCCTAAATATAAATTGGAAGCACTCTCGTAGCTAGGACTGGGACTTGGTGTTGATATGGCTCGATTTTATGGTTCTGTCAGAATAATGGGCAGCTTCTGGATTGAGTTTGCAGCTGTCAATGGTCTTTTGGGAAAGGCCGCGTGAGAAGGGACCTTACAATAGGTCACCGTGCTGGTGCTAAATAAAAGGCATGACAATGAACAAGTTTCTCCAGTTCTTGACTGGAAACAAAACATCTAATTTTTGCAATGTTTTTGAGATGATAATATGCTGATTTGGTTATTGCTTTGACATGACTACTGAAACTAAGTCTGTCTCCAGAATCACACCAAGATTATTGACTTGATTTTTAGTTGTTTGACCCCTAGAGTCAAGGGATGCATTCACCTTGAGAACTTCATCTATATTTCCAAATACAGTGACTTCAGTTTTTTCCTTGTTTAAATGAAGAAAGTTCTGGCACATCCAACTGCTAATTTCATCAATGCATTGGCAGAGGGAGTCAATGGTGCTGTAGTCATTTGGAGATAAGGCTATGTAAATCTGGGTATCATCTGCATAGCTTTGATAGGCGATTTGGTTCTTTCTCATTTTTTGACTTAGTGGGAGCATATACAGGCTTAACAAGAGCGGTGTAAGAATTGAGCCTTGTGGGACTCCTATGTCATAGACGTCCACTTAGATTAATGCTCTCCTATACTCACATAATAACCTCTCCCCT
>JADLZN010001109.1:0-17760 GCA_018155175.1 Sinocyclocheilus anophthalmus | reverse complement strand
TCAATGTCTTACCTAATTTTCTCCAGACTCTGACACACTGCAGCTTGACAATCAACAGTCTGGGACTCACTGTATACTATGCTTATCATTTCTTGTGCAACATAGGAATTTTTTAGTCTTTTCATTTTGTCTTGGATATTTTATTTCCCAATTCTGTACTCAGAGTTACAAAATATTTACATTTTCTGAAGAAAATCTGATTGGTGCTTGTCTGTGCAAAACTCTTCGCCATGAGCATTGCTATGTGGTTGCAAAACTTTTCAAAGTAGTTCTTAGTGCTAGGGTGTTCTGGGTGGTTGCTACTCTAAGTAGTTGCCACCACTTTCCTCAACAAGCCACCCAGTTTGATGTATAACTCATGTCTGTAGCACAGACTGTGTGGGATGAGAAATGCATCAAGGGTTAATACTAAGGCTCAAGGGTTTGTTCAAATCCCTAACTTTAAGTTTGAGCAATAGTAACAGCTTCCCTTCGCAAGCACAGCTAATTATTGTTCTTTTCTTTTTCTTAAACAAGTGTGCAACAAGATGACTAAATACCGTCCAATCAGCCCCTTTTTGTGCATGGACATGACCTATATCACATGCCTATTGAAAGAGGGATTTGGGTTCAAGGACAGCACTGTTCTGCAGGTGAGTGGGAAATATCAAAACATCATAATTTAAAAAATGTGAAACTGAAAATTTACAGGAAATACACTATGAGGAGGATCTAAAATTGGTCTCAAACCTGTCTACTAGCTCAGTGTTTGTACATATTTGAGCATACGGAATTAAATTGCCAAAAGCCTATGGTGACATTCCTTGACAGACGAAGTAGCACAAATTAGGCAGCATAATGGATTAATGATCTTCTTCTTTTAACAGCTTACTAAAAAGGTGAATAACGTGGAGACAAGCTGGGCACTCGGCGCCATCTTCGATCATTTCCACAATCTCAATATCCATTAAAGCCTGCAGTTTTGCAGTGGACACCAGCATGAGGGGGAGCACAGGGGTCAAGCAGGGGCAAAACTCACCTGATCAAGCAGCCCCTCTTTGTCCTCCTCCATAACTCTTAAGTGAGTTTCAGACCTGCCCTGCACTGCAGCCCTGTATCATAATGCCCTCCTCCCTCACCAACTAAACACTTACAGAACTGTTCACAAAGAAATCACTATATTTTTGTAACGATGGCCAGGCCAGCCTGCTATTTCTACTGTATGTTTACATTTTTTCAGTTGTCGTCTCACCTGAGACACTGTCTGTCTAACTTGGCAGATTTCAAAGTTTCAATGTTTAACTCACCCATTTAAAGCTCTTGATTCATGCTGTTGTGCAGGATATTGTGCAGTGGGACACATGTAAAAACATTGTGTTTATTATTGTAGCTTCTGTAGCCTCTTCTGCTGTAATCTGTTAGTAGTAGTGCTTGCACAGTAGTGTAGTGCTGTTTTAGGTTATGGTAAATTATAATGAAATTTCCATTTAGTGCCCCTATCTAGCACGTAACACTTTAACGAAGCTGGTTCAGCTACAGCCATCTGTTTTGGAAAGTTGTTTTGTATCAGCAGCTTTAACCTGGGGTTGATTGGGCAGGTATAGGAATAAGGACAAATTATACATGTACAGTCACTTTACTTAGGTACATGAGTGCTGCTTTACATAATAATGAATAATGCATGCATTTAGGCTTATCCGTTTGTATATTAAGAAGGTTAGCATAGCAGAGTTGAAGAGCTGAGTTGGAACATTTTCAGAAGCATATCACTCTCTATTTTTTATTTTTTTTAGCCAAGGTCTAACCAGCCATGGTTTTTAACACTGAATGGCATGCAGTTGAATACACTTGCACTGCAGCCATTATCAAATTATAAAAGGTATATAAACTCTTACATGGGATGGCTAAATCCTATAAATAGGTGTTACTGTATTCAAAATTGAGTTATTTTTATGCCAACATGCAAAAAGAGTTTAGAGTACTGTGGACCTCATTTATATATTTAAACTTGGGTTGGTTATTGTGGATGGTTCATTTTGTAGAACAGCGTTGAAACGTTACTGCTTTGTGTATGCTGAGATGCTGGGGTGTAATTGGGCAGAACTTTGTTAGATTTTGTGACAGGTGCATACTGCTGACCGACTTAGGACCAATTTTTGGCAGTATCATGTTAAGTGTGTTTTGTGAATTATTGTACAAATATTTATTACATGAATACTTGCTAAATATGCAGTGTGCCATTGTTGCATCTCTTGTTAATCCATCTGCTTCTTTAAAGCTGCTGCAGTATACCTTTTTATGTATTTTACTGTCTGTACATACACATCAGTAATATACTTTTTTTTACCAGTTGTCATAATTCAATGTACGACATGAAAATATCATGTACTGCTTCGCCATTTTTAGAGGTATTCTCGACAGCAAATGCTATAAATATGCTTTCCAATTCAATGTTGTGTATGACTTGATATTGTACATGAATAAAAAATATGATAAAAATCTGTTGTTGAATAGCTTAAATGGGATTTTAACGATAGCCTACAAACTTCACATGATCCATCAAGTAGATAAACTTAACGAGGTATTCTTGAAAGTTACCGATATTTATTTTTTCTCTCAAAGAGTGTAGAATAATGTTGACATATTTGCAGTATAACTAAAAACTTGATGTTCGTGTTTCAGAAACTAGGCCTATGTAGACACGAAATACATAAACATATAGACGATTAATGCTTGCTTACCTACTCAGAATGATCATGGAGATGAATAGATTTCCTTGTTGATCGAACTGGGAAGTAATGGGAAGCAGCTGTTTTACTGTCAAGTCACATTATCTACACTGGGCGATTTAAATTCGCGCCAAATATGAAAATAATTGCAACTGCCTGCCAATAATCGCGCGTCTTTTTGAATTCTCGCGAGATAAAAGGTAAGATAATTTGGTTAAATGGATAGTGCTAACTGAAATGTGGACTTTTATTCGTCTTCATTAGTAGATTACGACTTAGGTCACTGGAATTGTATTGAAAAGGTAAAGTTATGCCGAGATGCATTTTGCATCACTTACAACTACTTTATTCACAATGAGGTTCAGTTGTACACCTTTGCCTTACAAATTTTGGCAGTAATAAATCTCTGTGAAAGCAAACATTAGGAGACATTTTTGCTTTTAAAACTCGGGGAAAAAACTAATAAATGCATACCACCAAATAATTAAACTCCAGCATAAGCCAAATTATGTGCTTAAAGCTATGTATCATTACACCTTTGACTTGGGAAGCCTAATTTAGTTTTACTCCACAACTTATACAGGCCAATGGGAAAACTTTCTACAACCAGTCTGTCCCTGTACAAAACTGAATACATTAGGTCATAATAAATCATGTTGTAATCTTAACAACTGAGAAAATTTACGACCATATACAGTGGTGTGAAAAAGTGTCCTGATTTCTTATTTTTTTTGCATGTTTGTCACACTTTGAATGTTTCAGATCATCAAACAAATTTAAATATAAGTAAAAAATAAACAAGTAAACACAACATGCAGTTTTTAAATGAAGTTTTTATTATTAAGGGAAAACAAAAAACTACATGGCCCTGTGTGAAGAAGTTTTAACCCCTGTTTATTTTCTTTTAAACTGTGGTTTATCACAGCTGAGTTAAATTTCTCTAGCCACACCAGGCCTGATTACTGCCACACCTGTTCGCAATCAAGAAAATCTCTTAAATAGGACCTGCCTGAAAAAGTGAAGTAGACCAAAAGATCCTCAAAACCTAGAACATTATGTCGAGATCCAAAGAAATTCAGAAACAAGTGAGAAAGAAAGTAATTGAGATCTATCGGTCTGGAAAAGGTTATAAAGCCATTTCTAAGGCTTTGGGACTCCAGCAAACCTCAGTGAGGCCATTATTCACAAATGGCAAAAACAGGGAACAGTGGAGAACCTTCCCAGGAGTGGCCGGCCGACCGAAATTACCCCAAGAGCACAGCGACGACTCATCCAAGAGGTCACAAAAGACCCCCAACAACATCCAAAGAACTGCAGGCCTCACTTACCTCAGTTAAGGTCAGTGTTCATGACTCCACCATAAGAAAGAGACTGGGCAAAAATGGTCTGCATGGCAGAGTTCCAAGACGGAAAACTGCTGCTGAGCAAAAAGAACATAAAGGCTCGTCTCAGTTTTGCCAGAAAACATCTTGATGATCCCCAAGACTTTGGGGAAAATACTCTCTGGACTGACGTGACAAAAGTTGAACTTTTTGGAAGGTATGTGTCCCATTACGTCGAGAATAAAAGTAACACTGCATTTCAGAAAAAGTACATCATACCAACAGTAAAATATGGTAGTGGTCGTGTGATGGTATGGGGCTGTTTTGCTGCTTCAGGACCAGGAAGACTTGCTGTGATAAATGGAACAATGAATTCTGCTGTTTACCAAAAAATCCTGAAGGAGAATGTCCGGCCATCTGTTCGTGACCTCAAGCTGAAGCGAACTTGGGTTCTGCAGCAGGACAATGATCCAAAACACACCAGCAAGTCCACATCTGAATGGCTGAAGAAAAACTAAATGAAGACTTTGGAGTGGCCTAGTAAAAGTCCTAACCTGAATCCTATTGAGATGATGTGGCATGACCTTAAAAAGGCGGTTCATGCTCGAAAAAACCCTCCAATGTGGCTGAATTAAAAAATTCTGCAAAGAAGAGTGGGCCAAAAATCCTCCACAGCGATGCGAAAGACTCATTGCCAGTTATCGCAAACACTTGACTGCAGTTGTTGCTGCTAAGGGTGGCCCAACCAGTTATTAGGTTTAGGGGGCAAACACTTTTTCACACAGAGCCATGTAGTTTTGGATTTTGTTTTCCCTTAATAATAAAAAACTTCATGTTGTGTTTGCTTGTGTTACTAATATTTCAATTTGTTTGATGATCTGAAACATGCCAAAAAAGAAATCAGGAAAGGGGGCCAACCCTTTTTGACACCACTGTAGATTAATAACTTTGAGTAATCCTGAAATGTAAGAACCATTTTCGGTACACATACAAAATGATCTGACTTATGTTTGACCAGCCTTAACAGTCTTATGAATTGTGTATGTTTCCTATACAAAACAAAGGGATGATTATCCTTTAAATTACATTTTTCATTTTAAATTACATTCTTTAATTACTTTAATTTATTATTTGTTCTTTATACCATACAATGGCCAATTTTAATAGTGTGAAGGTAACAAAGTTTGAGAACTTATTGAACACATTTACGTTCTATTTGCAAAGGCGGCAGAGCAGGAGTTGCATCTTATTTTTATTTTATAAATACATTTTCATATGGGTGATTGGAAAAGATGGCATAAAATGTTTTCCAACAAAGACAGAGGAATAAAATATAATTTATTAATTTACACTTATACATTCCATGAACAAAATCTTCTAACAGTAGAGACTCAGCAAACATCCAGTTTGCAGCTAGTGCTTTACTTGCTGGCGTAGGCCATGATCTGCTCCTGTGGGTACAAGAAAAAAAATACAACTTCAGGTAAGTGACTTACAGGTAAGCAATATTCATAATTCACAATTGATGTTTTAATTTGAGAAATGCACATCTTCCCCCTTTTGATCATGAAGTGTGACAAGTCCTCCTTACATTACATTTGAGGTACATACACAGGCTGTAATGTCTATAATAGAAACACCAAATGTGGGAGATATCCCTCAAGGCTTAAGACAAGTTATAGGCCCTCTGGTTGGAATCGCTTAGTAAAGGAATGAAGCCATTTCATAAGAGTGGCCTGTAATAAAAGGAGTGTGAAAACACAAGCCAACACAACCATGCACAGCCCTGCAACTCCACCCACACACTTTCGGTAACAGTAAATTTAGGGCTAAACATAACCATAGTAGTAGCTCCTGACCATGTAAATTACAGGCACGTATAAGAGTAGAAAGGCATGTAATCAGAGGACAAGATGGGGGGGATGGGGATAGAGAGGGGAAGAAGTCAGAGGAAGAGTGAAAGGGGGAGCAAAAGTTGGAGAGGTGAAAGAAGACTGAAGCTGGAAGCAGAACAGAGGCACAGATGACAGAAATGAATGAGAACACGAGCGGATTGCCACAGAGCTGAAGAAAGGAACAAGATCCAAAGTAATGGAATACGATGGAGGAAGGGAAGATTGTCCAATAATTTCAGAGCAGAAAATAAAAATAAAACTGACATTTTGAAGGAATTGTGGGAAGAATAAGAGATGTGATCATACTTTAAGTGGAGGCAGTGCGTTGGTAGCCTGCAGGCCGAAGGTTCTCAGTAAAACCATTGGTGCGGCGTTAGTGGAGTACAATCTCTTCAGCCCGCAGTGTCCATGGCCTGCACAT
This sequence comes from Sinocyclocheilus anophthalmus, assembly GCA_018155175.1. Classification (NCBI taxonomy): domain Eukaryota; kingdom Metazoa; phylum Chordata; class Actinopteri; order Cypriniformes; family Cyprinidae; genus Sinocyclocheilus; species Sinocyclocheilus anophthalmus. Next base: position 11,414 of record JADLZN010001109.1, on the reverse strand, counting down.
CCCACCAGGGTGTGAGTTGTGTCGCGAACCGTCCGTCCCTGTCAAAACGTCCAGAAGTGCTGCATGGCTCCTAGAGTTCAAAGGATCAAAGGTTAAACAGTAAAGCATGTGAAGTACTCTCTTTTTTTTCTTCTTCAAAAGTTGTCCTTTCTGTTATCCATTTGGTACTTGTTGTCTGTACAGAATTTACACCTGCAGAAATCTCTGCAGATTTACACAATAATCATACGGCGTTAACTTTTACACATCCCGTATCTTGCATTTGAATTTTTTTAATACTTATTAAAAGCTTTCAATCAGCAATACGAAGGTAATACTTCAGCCCCACCCACCATGCACAAGTTCAAACATTTTACCGAATTACATCAAACTCACACTACCCTAAAAATCAGGTGACTTCCCTCTTAACATCAGCGATGTTAAAAGCAGGAAGATATCGCAAATGGATGAAAATGTGTATCATTCGATCATTCGGTTTTTTTTTTTAATATTGAAAGTAGAAAAATTAGAATTCAGCTTAAATTTACGGTAAAAACCATTTACAAGTTCAGATTTTTCTCATCAAAAAGATAATGAACAGCTCGACACAACTTGTACCGGGGCAGAGTCTAGACAGTTCTTTCTTCTGTGTAGACCGGCGGTTCTTAAAGTGATAGGGGGTCCGAGAAATGATTTGCTATAGCCTAAAGTATTTTCAGACTGTAAAGTCGTTTTTTTTTTTATCATGATACATAGGCCTACTGTGATTTATTCCAAAGTGACTTATATGATGCATTTAATGTAAAATCATCTAAATAAAGCCTTTTAAAAGACAAGTATTCCCTGTGGTTCGTGCTTGTGGCATGAGCCAGAAAGATGCTCAAGGACACCGAGACGCGCTAAAGCAGTGCATTCTGTTGTTCTCTTTATTTTTCAAAGGCATGAATTTTGTAGTTATTTTGAATGTAACGTTACACAATTAAAAAATATACATTTTACCATACGACTATAAAATGACAGAGTATTAAGTTATTTCCAAAAAAAAATCCAAGTGAACATCAATCAGCACTCAATATTAATTGAAACTGCTTTAAATATGACTGCTGCTTATTTCCTGTGCACTTAAATACTGGTCTGGGCTTGACTGTAGTCGCGTCTGTCTGCTTATTGAGTTTATTTAACCCATCGCAATGTATTGGAACTGTGTGAACTAGAGTGAACCTTAATGTTGTTCTAAAGGCTTATTACTTAATAACACAAAAATGTCCTGCTCGCACTTGCCAATTTAATGGCAGAGAATGGTGACTTTATTTTAAAAAAATTTTTAAGTGGATGCATATCTGTCGTAAAATAATCAAATGCATCTCGTGGCGTATATTCCAAACATTCTGAATATATACTGAGGGTTTGGTGAGAAACAAAAACGAAATGGAAAGTTATTATATTTTATGAAAATCTTCCGTTGCAGTGCGAGTGCGCAGCAGCTCACGCTGCGCACAAGTGCATTTCCTTTTGAGATATAAATTATAATCAATTTAAATAAAACACAAGACTACATTATATAACTCTAACACAGTAGGCTATTTAATATCTGGCGTTTCTCCGTACAGTCAGATATGACAGTTCTGCGTGTGACACATGGCCTTATATACCCAAGCCCATTATTTTCTTTCTTTTGTCTGGTGTTAAAATATATATTATTTTGAAACAAATTAATTATTCTTAATTAAACAAACAAACAAACAGACTTACTGGATGAGCAGGGAAGGCTATGACAGCTGTCATATCATACACCCTGCCATGCCCAGCTAATGCAAAGAATATAATTTATATCTACACAGAAAAAAGCCCTGTCTAGACAATGCCCTGGTACGAGTTGTGTCGAGCTATTCATAAGCCTGTTTGTTTGATGAAAAAAAGATGAAATGTAGTTGCAATAAATGCATCAAGAATCCATACAACTGCAGCAGCGGAGGAATCGATGATGAAAATCCGCGTATATTCGATCATTCGTTTTTTGATTTTACTATTGAAAAGTAGAAAACCTGAGGGTGGGGGGGGGGAAAACGGTCTTTTCGTTTTTTTGGAATTTTCCAAAATGTTCACTTTCGTTCATGGGTGGAAAAAGAATAAACAGCTTGAATATTTGATTTCTACACGTGGGCGGGAATTAAACGACCCTTTCTGCTGATTGGTCAACTGAAGATCAAACCGTGCCATCATCAGTTCTTCTGCAGTATCACCGCAGTAGAATAATAGTCCTCCACTGCTACAGTTGTATGGATTCTTAACACATTTATTGCAACTACATTTGATATTTTGCATTCAACAAACAGGCTAATGAATAGCTCGACACAACTCATACCAGGGCAGAGTACGTGGCTTTCTTCTGTGTAGATATAAATTTTATTCTTCGCATCAGCTGGGCACGGCAGGGTATGATATGACAGCTGTCAAAGCCTATCCTGCTCACCCAGTAAGTCTGTTTAACTAATTAATTAATTCGTTTCAAAATAAAAATTTTAAACACTAAGACAAAAAGGAAAAAATAATAAATTGGCTTGGGTATATATAAGCCTATGTTCACGCAAGAAATGTCATTCTGACTGACAACCAGAGAACAACGATTTAAATAGCTAATGTGTTAGAGTTTATATTAATGTATCGTTGTTATTAACATTGATTAATTGATAAGCTCAAAAGGATATGCACTTGTGCGCAGCGTGAGCTCGCACTGCAATGCAAGATTTTCATAAAATAAAATAACCTTGCCATTTCGGTTTGTTTCTCACCAAAACCCTCAGTATACCTTCAGAATGCTTGGAATATACACCACGAGATGCATAGGATTATTTTACGACAAATATGCATCCGCTTCAAAAAAATAAAAAATAATAAAAATAAAGGCACCATTTCGGCCAGAATATTGGCAAGTGAGAGCAGGACATTTTTGTATTAAGAATACGCCTTCGAACAACAGTATGGGAGTAGTCACTCTAGCCACACGTTCCAATACATGCGAATGGTTACATAAACGCAAAAGCAGAACGACGACGACTACAGTAAGCCCAGGAACCAGTATTTAAGTGCACAGGGAAAATAAGCAGCAGGCATACGCTTTGCAGCAACAACTGCACATACAGTGTTGCGACTAATGGCACTGAGTCTTTCACATCGCGTGTGGCGGGAATTTTGGCCACATCTTCTTTGACAGACTGTTTTATTCAGCCACATTGGAGGGTCTTTCTGAGCATGAATGGACTGTTAGCATCTCACGGATTAGTTTAATCCGGACTTGATTGGCACTCAAAACCGTTAATTTAGTTTTCTGGAGCCATAAGAGGTGGACTTGTGGTGTTTTGGGCTCATTGTCCTGCTACATAAACCAGTGCCGCTTGAGCTTGGGTCACATATGACCGAATGGACCCGGACATTCTCCTCAGGATTGCTGATAGAGAGCAGAATCATGCTGGTCAATTATGGCTCAAGGCCAGGACCTGAAGCGGCCAAAAAGCCCAGATCATCACCCTACACACCCAGGTTGAGTTGTATGATGTTCTTTTTTGAAAGGCTGTATCAGTCCACAGAATATATTGCCCAAAAGTCTTGGGGATAATCACGATATTTTTTGGCAAATGTGAGTTGAGTCTTTGTGTTCTTTTTGGTCAGCAATTGCTTTTGCCCTGGAACTCTCCCATGGATGCCGTTTTAGCCCAGTCTCTTACTTATTGTTGAATCATGAACACTGACATTAATTGAGGCAAGTGAGGCCTGCAGATCTTTAGATGTTGTTCTGGGTTCTTTATGACCTCTTGGATGAGTCGTCGTTGAGCTCTTGGAGTAATTTTGGTTGGCTGACCACTCCTGGGAAGGTTCACCACTGTTCCAAGTTTTCTCAATTTGTGGATAATGGCTCTGATCATGGTTCGCTGGAGTCCCAAAGCCTTAGAAATGGCTTTATAACCCTTTCCAGACTGATACATGTAAACTGTTTTGTTTCTCATCTGCTCTTGAAATTCTTTAGATCGCGGCATGATGTGTTAATCTTTAAGCATGCTTCACTTTGTCAGACAGGTTCTATTTAAGTTATTTTTGATTCAACAGGTCTGGCAGTAATCAGGCCTGGGTGTGTCTAGTGAATTTTAACTCAGCTTTCTAAAATAATGTGTTTAATTGCAGTTCTTTCATGATTTAACCGGAGGGGGCAATTAATTTTTCACGTAAAGCGAGGTAGGTTTGGACAGCTTTTTCCCCTTAAAAAATGAAATCATAATTTAAAAACTGCATTTACCTGCATCATCTTTGTGTAATATTAAAATTAGTTTGATGATCTGAAACTTTAAAGTGTGACAAACATGCAAAAAAATAAGAAATCAGGAAGGGGGCCAACACTTTTTCACACCACTGTATATACAGTATATCAAAGACTGAAAAATCCAGTGAGTAATTCTTCGAAAGCGCTCACTGGAGCAGCCTGGCGACACCGTTTCCTAGAAATTTAATCAGCCATTAAGATCAGACATTTGGACAAATATTTGCCATATTTGGGTACAATATGCATCAGGCGGCCAGTGAATGTCTGTGGGTGATATGTGGATGTGCTGTCTGAGACTGGCACTACACCAACACAACTCACTGTGAGGACCATTAAAACAGACAGACACAAACAATCAAAAGAACTGCCTATTACCACTTTAAGTCACCCACTGCAGCTCTTGTGTTAATGGACATCAGTGTATCCTCCTTAGATGAGTTAATGACAGTGGAACTATCAGACAGACAGCTCTATCCGCGCTGACCCCTTCAAATGAGACGACTCAATCTGCTACTGAGTCTCCATGGCAAATCCTGGCCGAATGTAAAAGTGTATTAAATCAGCAGAGAGACTCATCAACTCTGCACACTGACAAACATCTTTCTCTGAGAACACCAGATCCCTTCATATTCATTTTGGTGTGACTGAGGTGTCAGAATAGAAATCCAATTTGGCACTGTGTGGAACTGGTAATATATCTGTGTCGGTGGTGTGTGTGTGTGTGTGTGAGAGAGAGGATGGAGCGCGCTGAAGCTGCACCGGGGGGAAAGCTTTTAATAGTCTTTCATCTCTGATACAGACAGTGATTACACTCGGTGCGTGACAGGCAGGTACGGCACATCCTTTATTTTCTGTTCAGATGAAGACAAAGTGAGAGGTGGATGAGAGTCTGGAAAGTTTATTTTGTAGTTAGTTTAAATGACGCATAATGATTTACACATTTACTCTTTTCAAACATTATCTATCACAATACCTCTCTATACTTCAAAAATGAACTTCATGTTCTTGACCATTTTTATCCTTATGACAAAAGCTGCATCCGAATATGCATTCTTCTCTAATATATACCAGGCGAAAAACAATGTGTGACTGAATTCACAGTTTTCATAAAACAACATGCAAAAGCAGTACGGATAATCTACTACTTTTTTAACGGTTGCAAAGTGATTACTTGTACAAATGAAGTGCCTACTTAGAGAGTATGCAATTTTGGAGCAAGCCACAGACATCTTTTGGCATCTTTCTGGCATTTTTTATATTTGTCATAAACATTGAATTAAATGCGCTATGACTACTTTAAATTCAAAATTACTCCGTAAATGTACAACACTACTATGCACAGTATTAAGTTGCACATCTACTGAAAATAACTATTTTCTGTTTTCTTTCATTATCCATATTGATGCATATATATGCTGCGTACAATATAATTTTACCCATGTATTTCAAAGCTTTTAAAGGGATAGTTCACCCAAAAATAAAATGACCATGATTTACAACCCTCAAGCATCCTAAGTGGTATATGACTTTCTTCGTCAGATGAATCCAATCAGATATAACCGTATATGTGACCCTGGACACCCAAAACAGGTCATACGGGTTCAATTTTTAAATTGGTATTTATACATCATCTGAAGCTGAATAAATAAGCTTTCCATGCGTATGAATAAATCGCCTTGAATTTGTCCAAAATAAGTTCTTAGCAATGCATATTGCTAATCAAAAATTACGTTTTGAAAATATCTTCATGGAACATGATCTGTTCTTAATATCCTAATGATATTGGGCATAAAGAAGATCGAGAATTTGAGCTACAATGTTTTGCTAAAAAATACTAAGGACTTTGCTATGAAATGGTGTTGTGGTCCCGGGTAAATATATTTATATAAAAACAATGTTATGGCTCTTCCAGGCTTATAATGGCGTGAATGGGGGTATATTAATAGTCCAATGAGACGTCCAATATAGTGAATCCATTCCATTCAAAAAAAAGTGGCACCATGTGGCTCCAGGATTAAAAAGGCCTCCTGAAGCCGAAATCGATAAGCCCATGGCACAGCTGGATGCCACTTCTCTCCGTTCAAGAGCGTTATGACAGTTTTGGAGACGGAAGCTGAGATTACGCGTTTTATAAGGTTTAAATATGATATTTTAGTTACAAACATGATCGCTTCAGAAATCCCAGCCTGTTACCTTCGGACGGCCTTTATTTAATCCCCACGTGGTGCACTTTTGGAATTCTATTGGACACTGAATAGTAACCCACATTCACTGCCATTACACAAAAGGAAGAGCAGGACAATTTAATCAGACGCAGTGTATTGTCTGACTAGCGAAGAAAGTCATATACAAAAGGTTGGGGTAATATTCATTTGGCGGGTGAACAATCCCTTTAATGTTCAAAGAAAGAAAGAAAGAAAGCTTTGGTTGAAGGTAACTTTAACAGTGTATTTTTAGACTAGTTTAGTGTGGGAATACCAGTTTATTTGACCAATGGAAGATGGAGAGTATTTGAGAAACATGTTTTCATTATTTTTTAAATTTCATTTTATGACACAAGTGGCCCAGAAATCACACATTTAATGTTTAAGCACTAAAACAGGGAAACAAATAAAAAAAAAAAAAATACATAACTTTTTAAAATGTTATATAAATTACACATTTAATTAATAATAATTTATGCATTTAGCAGACGCTTTTATCAGCATATAGCATTCCGGCTATATATTTTTTTACCAGTATGTGTGTTCCCTGGGAATCAAACCCACGACCTTTTGCGCTGCTAACACAATGCTTACCACTGAGCCACAGGAACAGCAACATTAACTCAGGAACAAAATTCCAGGCAAGGGGCCGGCAATAGTATGACAAAAAACCAGTATTGGTGAGAATGATCTTGACCTGTAATACTGATTATTAATTAAGATTAATGAATACATACGTTAAATCGACGAAGACATTTTTGGTGTTTGGGGGAAACCATCAATAGTTGGTACACAGACAGTATAGACAATGGCGGAAAATGGAAGGGAATCCGCAACGTCTAGTCTTCGGAGTTAGCAAAAAAACTCATGTTATAATCACTGAAGCTGCAAAATGAATCTCTTACTTACATCTTTGTAATAAAATTGTATAAACTGACACTTCGTGGTATGAGAATTCCGCGAACGGTGCATAATTACGCCGTGAGCCTGCACAAGCACCAAAGCCTGCGTTTTCAGTGCGACTAACATATAAAAGACTCTCGGGATTTGGCCAGTTGCGTTCATAAGCTCAAAAGTCTTTTGGATTACGCTCACTGCTGAAAAAAATAAATAATAAACAAAACAACATGGAATCAACAGCAATTGTACTGCAATGGGATGCAGATCTAAATGCAATTATGTGTGAGATGAACATGTAATTATTTTAATATTTAAGTGTTAATGCGGGATTTAATGGGAAGGAGTCAAGTTTGCCCATTATCTTGATTTATTGTCCATTTGGTCGCCATTTGGTTTATTTTTGGGTGGCGTTTTGGATTGGAAGGAAACACTGTGACCAAGCTGGTAGTTGATGTTCAGGTGATGTTCTGATCTGAATAAAAGGGTAATGCCTGAACAGACTGCGAAATCATGCTATCCACTTGATCTTTAAATAATCATTGTGTGTATCCTTTGTAACTTGAAATGTTCGAGCTTCCAGTGTCATTCGCTTTGCCAGTTATCTTAGCAAGCCCAAAAAGCTTGTTATGCTGCTTAATATAAAAACTGGGTATTGATTTTAAAAGGAATTGAAAGTTATTATCATAATCATAAACACAATGGCTTGTAGCACAATTAGTTTGACCTTTTATTGCATTGTTATTTTTCTAGTTATTTACCTGTAGTGGCTAATTAAAGTCTTGCACATTCACAAAAAATTGCTTGTGAAATAAGTTATCTATTGCACCACAAGCTAGGTCCCCACATTTTTAATTTTTCTTTTTCCAGGTTGTACCATCCTTGTGGAAAACGAAAACCCAAAATAACTAGCAAAAAGGCAAATATAGCAAGACCTGACACTGGCACACACCTGTGAGGTGAGCAGATGCAGCACCACAGCCATCATGGGGAGGCTCTGCTTCAGCTGACGGAACTGCGTAGGAGAGGGGTGCTTCCTTCCCACAATGCTGCCTAACACGGACAGGATGTCATCTACAGAAAGCCCACATAAACAGAAGCAGTGAGAAATCAGCCAATCACAAAACAAACCGTTATGATCAGTCTGGGTAGGTGGCCCGGGGCGTGAGCAGGTGCATCTCTGTGTTGGGACGAAACCCACAGGAAGAACTGAACCGGTTTCATGGGGTAGCAGTGGTGTGTAGCGGCACTGATTCACAAATGAAAAAAGAGGAACAGGTCGATACCTGAGAGCCTGCTCATGTATTCAATCAGAAAGATAATTAAAGAGAGGCCAATCAAATTCAATGTTCATTCTCATTGCCCCTGCTTCGTTTTGCCCATTTCACTCTGTTCCTTCTCAAGTGAATTCTTTGCGTTCCCTTTTCCTTCTTTTTTTTGGGTGTATTGTGATTGATTTACCCAGGATGGCTGGCAGTTCATGCACGGTGTGACGGATGAAGAGGGTCAGGCATTTTGACAGGTATTCATTGCCGCTTTGTTGCTCCTTTCCTGGCGTGGCCTTTCGGACGTCTCTTTCAATGTACATCACCAGCCTGAGAGAAAGGTTGGCAAAACATTATTATTCATCTGCAGACACCCAGACCAAACAGAGAGAGGGAGAGCGAGAGTCAGATCTGAAACACACAGTGGGGAGAGGATAGATGCGTTTAATCAATTACACTCAACAGCTGGAGGGGTGACAGAATGGAGATGAAATGGTGTTGATTCTGAAACAATATCAGGAAGGGAATGAGGTCTGTCTGCCTGGCTAAAAAAGACCAGAGAAAAGCAAGATGCATCTGGCAAGGAATTGAATTTGAAGTGTATAAGGTACGAAAATGGGAGGCTGAATTAGAGATGAATGAATTTGACATGCAAACCAACATATTAGGATTGATTCATGGGGTTGGTGTTACTCGGTATGTAAAAAACGCATTGGAATGCAGCAAGAGCCGTTCCTGGGATTCTGGGAACTGCCTTAGATCTTTCATTATGATGCCAGCACAATCCCTGAGGCATAATGAAATCAATGTTGTTCTTTTTATGGATGATTTTATACTTATTGTAACAACAACAACCTTCACACATTATTTGAAATTTTCCACCAACAAAGTCCAATGACAACAATGTTTGTGAACTATATTTATGGATCATCAATGTTGTCATGTTTTTCTTCTTCTTGCCACAGAGTCATTTCAGCCACATCTAAAACCATGTATTGTGATAGCATTCTGTGGTACAAATGATGATGACAGAAATGAAAATATTTTCTATTTCTAATCTATCATTACTGTATGTGACAAAATGCACTGCCTGATAAATAACAATATAAACTGCAGGATTTTTTTCATGTATAAATCATATATAACGAATGAAATAGTTTCTGTAATGCATCACAAAGCAGTTGCTCATATGTGCACATAGTGCACATTTTAATAAACAGTGTTGACTTAATTACAGGTTTATATGAGCACACAAACTTTGTACGCATGCTCTTCAGTTGGCATGCACAAGTTGGCAAGGACATTTTCAAGTCAGTTTTTGCCTTTTACACTGTAAATCCCACTTTGTTTCTCACTTGAAATATGAATTTTAGATATAATTTAGGATCAAGCATGTGTTTTATAAATGAGGGCCTGGTAAAATAATAAAACCTACAATAATATATACATTAATATTGCATTAATCTGACAAATAAGGTTCCTTGTTAAATGGAATAGCCACCAGGTGAATATCTTAAGTCCAATTGCTCCTTAGCAAACACCAACTGCCTTAGCAAACACCATAAATTTAGCATTAAAAGAGTATCTCAACACAACATTGATTGATTCAGCCTCACCTCTAGTATCTCAAACGAATCAATTCACTACAAACAACATATGCGTCTTATGAGAGAATTAGCTAATGTAATATTCATGCTATTGTTATGCATGTCTTGAACACAGTGAAGAACATGAATAAGAAAAGAGACGATAGAGCTTGGGCAGAAGGGAGGATCACTGTAGTGTTAACTCTGATTGATACACCACGTTAAAGGAATAGGGAGGGAAAAAAAGGATAAAAGAAAGAAAAGCAATTTGAGTCATCATTTACTTCATTATTGTCTTCAACACTTTGGCCGAAGGATCAAACATTCACTATTTACTGAACATCTTTTTTTTTTGCGCTTAAGCATACTCAAGTCTACTAGACATTGTGAGAATCAACTGCAATTAACATCACTGACATCAAACAAGGCATGTCTTTATGCACCAAGTATGAATATGCCATTTGAGAGCTAATGCTAAATTTTCAGTAAATAAAGACTGTTTAGAATTTAATTAAATTTTTTTAAGTTTATTTGAATAGGGACAATACAATAAACATAATTCCAGTCAAAAATGGGAAAACATGCACTGCACATAGAGATAATAGCTGATGCTAATTCACATCTCATGTCCCTAAGTTTTTCTAAAAAAATCAATACAAATATAAATAACCAAAATAATTATCATAAAATAACTATCTGTAGCCTACCAAACAAATAAAGAATCTGAAAATATGGAAAAAGAAGAATAAATAAAGAAGTTTAGGTCTGTTCCTGATGCACAGCTATCGTATGGCTTGAGAAGATGTGCAATATTGTGCATGAAGGTCACATTAGCAAAATTTCAGTGAGGGGGACAAAAAAACAGTAACCTATGAAGCTCTGATGACCCAGATGCCATTTCAAAACAAGAAGAATGTGACAATTTGTGAACTTGAATGAAGCAGATCGGCATTCACAGTTTATTGTTTGAATTTCCTGATAAAAGAATTTGAAAGATGACACTTTGTTTCTTATCTAAAGTAACAAAACACGAAACTTATTGCGATTATTGGACAAGAGGTGTGATATATGTCTTGTGAAGTTTTATTCAAGCATGAACAACAGGCTAAAAGATCAATCTTGGGATTTAAGAATCAATACTGATTCATTAAAATGCAGATTTATTAAA
>JADLZN010001108.1:0-18919 GCA_018155175.1 Sinocyclocheilus anophthalmus | reverse complement strand
GCACCTGAGTTAAATATATGAGTGTCACAGCAAAGGGTCTGAATTCTTAGGACCATGTGATATTTCATTTTTTCTTTTTTTAATAAATCTGCAAAATGTCAACAATTCTGTGTTTTTCTGTCAATATGGGTGCTGTGTGTACATTAATGAGGAAAAAATTTACTTAAATGATTTTAGCTAATGGCTGCAATATAACAAAAAGTGAAAAATGTAAGGGGGTCTGAATAATTTCCGTACCCACTTGGATATATATATATATAAATCAGTTTTCAAGTATTTTACTACACTTCAGTATGTGATTGTTATTAAGTAGGGGTCATTTTTTAGGATTCTATACTTCACCCAAGTCTCTGAGAACCTGACAGCTTGTACTTCTGGAGACTGCAGGTAGGTTGCAGTTCTGGAAAATGGTGGCGCTGGAGACTAAAGGGTTCCTGGTGATTTCACACCTAATTCTTCACATTAATTCCTAATTCTTTTGCAGTTAACGTGCATCTTTTCTTCTCCACATGTTTTTTGACTGACCCTGCTGACCCACTTATCATTTTGCTGTCCAATGGTTATGCATAAACTTTGCAGTTTCTAGTATTGTATTAGTTTTGAATATTTCTCATGGGCATTTAATAATTTTTACTTTCAGTCTGAGTTAAATCTCTTTTTTGGCTCATTTTATCTGTAAAAGAAAATCTGCTTAATAATTATGCACACCTGAATATAAGACATTTTTCACTTCAGCCTTCATGAATAATTATATATCAATTATAAATTATTAAATACAAGATTAATAGTAGTTATTAAGATTGATGTCGTTTGGAATTGGTAAAATGTGCTTGGAAAAAAAAAAAAATCAGAATATCAACTTGCATAATAATTCTGCATGCCTGTATTTTTTCCTCTTCTGCTGTCGTGGTAATGCAAGGAATGTTGTGATTGGTTGTCAAGGCAGCCAATCAGAATTTAGCAGCCTCGGTCTCTGATTGGCTGGAATTATGGCACATTGTAACGCTGGGTTGTGTTGAGCACGCGAGCTGTTGGCATTTAGCGAGCACTGAGGGGGGCATCAGGTGAGCAAGCTAGTGAAACGTTGCACGCGCAAAAGAGAAGGTCTGCACACATCCAAAAACGTATTTTAAATGCAAAATTGATTTTTGTGCGCTCGAAATACTTTTTTCTTTGCTAAACGAATGTTTTCTCCACAAAACTCAGATCGCGCGTGTGCAAAATGTACTTTTGTGCGCTCAAAATATGATCTCGCAGAATTATGGCAGAAATGTAAGCCCATACAGCTGCAGCCAGACGCTTCTCGGAAGTGGCGCTTATGAACAGGGTTGCCAGGTTTTCGCAATAAAACTAGTCCAATCGCGTTTCGAGGAGGGTTCCCTGTAAAAATCCATTCTGGGGTAAAATACAAGTTTTTCGGCCGGGATCTTCCAGTAAAACTCGCACTCCAGGGGCTAAATATCACGTTATCGGGGTCGCTTCAACCCGCGGACATGAACAACACCCGCGCAAACAGTGTTAAAGTAACGAACCGCGGGAAAACTTTTCTCAAGACAGTTCCCTTCTGTGACACATTAATATAACCCCAGAAATGTAATGCATGTTTGTACTTATTTTACTGTTATTTTCGGGATCTACCGGGACAGTGATAAAGAGCAGCCGGGTGGGTACCACTGATGTAAATGCTGTTTGCAGAGATATTCTGCTCATCTGTACTGCGACACACCTGATGAGACACTGAACATGAAGATTTCTCTAACATGACAAGATCAAACCGATTCAGAATTCCTGATTCTGAGGTGTTTTTATCTCCATCAGTTCCATCATCTCACTCTGGATCTTGAAACACAGTGCATAAGCTCCTCCGTCTGTCTGAGAGCAACAGAGTGATTACTGGCCCCTTTACACATTTCAGTCGTACTGATCATCAGTAACAGATTTGATTGTGGCAGGTGTTGTGTAGAGAGAGTGTGTGTGGACGCTGTTACTGGGAGTATTGAGTGGTGGAGATTATCTGGATATATCTGTCATATAATAGCATCTAGCAGAGGGACGGGTTAATTGAGTGTTGGTTTGGATATAATTATTCAGTCCTTGAGTGTTGTTTCTGCCATCCCTCCAGTTTCCTCATTCATACCAATACATAAAGACTGATCTTCCTGTACCATCCGGTCGCTGCAGGAGAATAGGAGTGTTTGTGGATCACAGTGCAGGAACTCTGTCCTTCTACAGCGTCTCTGACTCAATGAGCCTCATCCACACAGTCCAGACCACATTCACTCATCCACTCTATCCTGGGTTTATGGTTTGTTTTGGATCATCAGTGAAACTGTGTTGATGGATCAGAATAGACTGACGAGAGATTCTACCCATAATGCCTCGAGCTGCATGACAAACCAGTAACAGTGAGATGTTATAGACCAATTCAGAGAAGACGTCACAGTTACGTCACTTGCAGCAGCGTGCGCGTAATGGTGGCAGAACCAAGCTGGGAAACAGTGGAGATAAATGGGTAATGGATAAAATACAAAACTATTTTTGTTGCTTTTGAATGTCAAGATCGGAATGCAAAAATAATTTGTATAGATACTGTCGTCAAAGACAACAAATTTGAAGCTAAACGCAGAACGTTTAAATTGACATCTATGGATGAAAACTGTTATGCTTTACGCCACTTTTGCTTTTCTTGTTCTCGATTTACACAATAGTCTACATAAAATTCCATAGTCCGGTCATAGGGGACGTATTGATTAGCCCTACGTTACCGCATGAGCTTTATTTAAACTTACTTACATTTTTACATAACATTTATTTATTTGATCTCACAATTCTGACTTTTTTCACTCACAAATGCAAGTGTATATCTCCTAGTTCGGACTTTATAACTCGACTTAACTCAAAAATAGGGAGTTTGTCAAAGCTGAGGGAAAAAAAAGCCAGAAGAGCCGAGGGGAAAAGAGAGAATGACGAGTTGTTTTTCCTTATTAGAATTGTGAGATATAATCTCGGAATTGCGAGAATGAAGTCAGAATTTTGAAATATAAAATCTAATTGACCTTTTTTATTCTTTTATTCCATGGCTCCATAGACTGCCGCTTGAAAACCCTCATTTTCTGCCTCCAGATAGGCTCCGCCCACATCAAACGTTCCCTGTTTCGGATCTGTAAGACTATGCCACGCTCTAACGTTAATTTCGTTGAATAACAGTGCTTATCGTTGGGTGACAAGCTCTTGTAATATGCGTAGAACGTTTTGAAAATTACATCTAATCAATATAATTTATAATCTTTTTAAACCTAACTATTTTGTACCCTATCTGTGAAATTCTCTAGCCGTAAAGGCTACCTCTCCCGGGTTTTCTGCAAGCATGATCCTGAATGTTTACAAACCTATAATAGACCCTTTTCACAGTGATGTCAGCTAACTTCCGTTTTCCCGCAAAGCAGTGTATCTGTACTTCCGTTATACCTTTACATCGGAGACTTCTCGGGGAAAATGTAGGAAAAACTTGTAATATGAAAGGCGTTATTTAAGAGTTAAGACTAATCATGTTAATGTACTTAGAGTCGGGTTCTTTTGCGAACGTTTTTCTGCATCTGCTTTAGATAAGTGGCTTCCTTGCCGCAACTGCTTGCTTTCAGATTTGTATGACAACGATTGTGTGTCCACACAAAATACATACTTGAAACCTTTTCACTTGTTATTTCGGTTTATGTCGTTCCTTGGATAATTTGTGAGTACGCTGTGTAAATTAAATTCCCTGTATAGTTCGGCAATAAAAATACAAACAACGTGATTTTGTTATTATTTACGATGGGAAAATGACATGGACACAAGTCATATTTTTTATGTTAAATCTTTTTACTACATGGCAAGTTTCACATCCATAAAGGCAAGTGATCTGAAAAGAAACTCATTATCCAGTTCAAGAATAAAATGGCTTAATATTGAAACAATACAAAAAGGACAGCCGCGTAGTTCCACAGAACTTTGGACTTCTACAATTACTTAACTTCCCTCCATTCAGTTTCGCTTTAACTACATTCATACCGTGTTTTTACTTTGTGAGCTATTGTCTTGAAGACAATGATTAGCTGGTTCAGGTGTGTTTGATTAGGGTTGGATAATGGGTTGGTTATATAAGGATAACCCACCACACTTTTCAAAAAAACAAGTTGGGGTATATAAAATATAAAACCATATAGATTTACTCTGGGCCAGCAAAATGTTTTAATATCCCATTGATTTAAAAAAAAAAAAAAAAAAATAAGACGTGCTTAAAATCAAGGACATTAAGCCCACCCTCTGAAAAAGTTCTAATAATAGTTTTTCTTTTCACATATTCAGTTCTATTTTTCCAAATAAACTTAAACGAAGCCCTGTCAATATCGGAGCACATTTTAGTGTTGACGTACAAAGACAGAGCAGGATATACCAGCCTCGAAATCCCCTCAGCCTTGGAGAGCAGAACACGCCCATGGAGTCAGATTCCTCTGAGACCAGCATTTAAAGACTGTTTTTGCTTTAAGTAAACATTTAGAAAAATTAGATTAAATTATTTCAGATGAACACTTCTTAATTATGATACCAAGATATCTAACTGTTTGTTTACCTTAATTCCACATACGTCTGATATATCAGAATGATGAATTGTCATAATCTCAGATTTAGTCTGGTTAACAGAAAGGCCAGAGTTTTAAAGCTTCTAATATAATAGGGACCTGCCTTTTGTCTTTTAGGAAAATACATGTATCGTCTGCAAGTTGACTAATCAAAATCAAAATAGTGCGGCCTGCAATTTGGATGCCCTCAATATTTGAACAATTGACTGTATAAAGATTAAAAAGCTCTGCAACTAACAAAAACAAAAAGGGAGAAATAGGACATCCTTGCCTAATTCCTCTCCCAATGACAAAACCTGGTGAAGCTCCAGAAGACAAAGACACATTACTAGTGATGTCTTTATACAGGGTCTGTACAGTTTTCACTAATGTTTTAAGGCTTCACACATAAAGGCATGCTCTACTGTATCAAACGCCTTATAGAAATCTAAAACCAGAATAGGTGCATCATCATTAACCAACTCAGAGTAATCTAAAAGATCTAAAATATTATTTGATATGTGTCGACGCTTCATGAAACCAGATTGTGTGAGTGAGATAACTTCTTCTAAGCAGGGTTTTAGTCTCCTTGCATGTAAAGCAGCTAATAATTTATAATCAGAATTAAGCAAAGTTATAGGGCGCCAATTATCTAAAAACGTTTTATCTTTATTTGATTTAGGTATTAAAGTTATTAGGCCTTGCTTCATCGATTCAGATAATTCGCCACGGTCTAAACACTCTTTGAAAACATCTAAAATAAAATATTTTATATCATTCCAAAATGATCGATAAAATTCAAACGGTAGACCATCAGGGCCCGGACTTTTATTAAGTGCAGTTTTTGTAATTAAACTATCCATCTCTTCCATAGTTATCTCACCCTCACAAACAGATTTGGAATAAACTCTTCCACCTCAAAGAAAAATTGATTAGATGAATCAGAATGAAAAGAAGAAGTATGAAGTCGCTAAAAAAGTCAGCTACAAATTTCTAAATTTTGGCTTCATCGGAAATGAGATTACCATTAATGTCAAGGGCTGAAGTTCTTTTTAATTCACCTCTTCTTTTTTCTAAATTAAAAAAATATGTGGAATTCCTTTCTCCAAATTCTTACAAATGCGCCTTTGGCCTTCTCTGCATAAAGAACATTGAGATCTTCCTTCAATAAAAATAACTTCTCCTTGTCCTGCTCACTAGGAGAGGACAGACATAAAATATTATTTATTTCCTTTATGATTGCAGAGCTTCTCGACTCCTTTGCCTTAGAAAACTGTTTGCCAAACTGTTTAGAGAATCTCCGACACTCATACTTAAAAAGTTCCCGTTTTGCAATCGCAGAGCCTGAGTTAACTTTACATTTTTCAATTATGTTTTTAATACCTGAACAATATAGAGAGTTTTGTAAAAGAGAAGTATTCAGTTTCCAGTATCCTGGACGTCTCTGAAAACTATTATGAGTCTCGGATATTTCAAGATCGATTCAAGCATGATCCGTTAAAGGGGCAGGAGAAATGGTACAAGAACTAATAAAGGAAATTAGCCAGTCAGATATAAGCCAGAGGTCTATTCTAGATGTTTGTGACATGTCTGCTTTAAACCATGTAAATGAGGAGACATTGTTTCCATGGACGTGTCTGTAAACATCTAGCAAATCAAGGCTGCTACAAAGATCGTTTATAACTAAATTAAGGTTATTAACATTGAGTCTCGGGGGGAATCTATCTAAATGCAGATCAGGGGTCTCATTGAAATCTCCCCCCATAATAACTGCTGCTGAAGGAAATGTTAGTTTTAAAGCAACCAATTTAGTAGATAAAGTGTGAAAAAGAATTTGGTTTAAATTTGAATTGTTAGCCATATATATTACATAAAATAAACACAGCCTCTCCAGATTGAACTATAGCTATTATCCATCTGCCCTCTAGAGAAAAGTGTGACTCAAGAATTTTACCATTAAAATTATAGTTAAATAAAATGATAACTCCCCCAGAATGAGTAGACCCATGTGAAAATAAAGCTTTACCTCCCCACTGTGCTGACCAAAAAGACTCATCATTTCCTGTAAAAAATAAACATCTCTTCTTTTAGAACGACAAAACAAAAATAAGGCTTTTCGTTTAGTAAGGTCACGAATCCACAGAACATTAAGAGAAAAACAAGAAAAGATCAAGTACATTGAATAAGAACAAAAAGAACAATGTGCCCTAAGACGAGTTAACTAGACAAGAAAGGAGCAAAGTGCAAAACCCATCTTTTTAACCTTCCATACTTAAGCATCAAATTGTTTAGGAAATATTACATCCTGATATAGCAACAGTAAGTGCCATGAGAAAACAAAACAAACATCTTCTCTGCCAGAAGTTCACAGTCGTGCCTGTAGAGTTTATTCAGTGTCAGTTTCCAATTCTCAAACGGGATTAAGGGCAAACGTTAACATAATTCACAAATGATCCGCTGTAATCTTCTTTCCATCAATAATGGCAAACGAGCCCTTGAACCCTGCTCGTCTTCCTTCTCTCCTGGCTTGACTTGCCAGCGGCCATAGTTTATTCCATGCCTCTCTCGCTCGTTGTGTCAGGTCTTCTGTTATGTTGATGCCTTTCTGCTTGAGGACTTCAGAGTTTTTTGAGTCCAACCAAATGCGATCCCGATGAGTACGTGACAAAAACTGCTCAATAATTCGCTGTGAAAACACGCCTGCTTCTCTCGGACCGATTCTGTGTGCAACATCAATGGACGTCTGAAGAGCATCCCTCAATCCCGGCGAAACCCGAGAGAAAATATCCATTGCAGCTATCTTCACATTTTCTCCTGCCTCCTCCGGAACACCAGAAATCTTCAAACTCCACCGTCTTTTGTGTGCATCCAGGTCGTCAACTTTTTCCCACAGTTGTTTATTTTCAGCAATTACAGCCGCTACTTGAACACCCAACTCGTCAGTTTTAGCTACAGCCCTCTGCGTTTTGTCGGTAACTGAATCAACTTTGATAGCAAGTTCAGATATCAGGGTCGAATTGGATGCAACCGACATTTCAATTTCCAGTAACTTCTCCATGAAGATATCTTGCTTTTTTCCTAGCCTCTCGATCGCCTCCAGGATAGCCGCGTTTGAGGGCTCGGATGTCTGCCGCCGCACTTTCGTAAGAGGGCTGATCGGGGTGTCTGAAAGTAGCGTACAATCCATGCTTGGATCTTCTTCGGGAGTGGGTTTAGTATACTCATGCACACGCCATTCCTTCAGATTTTCTTAGGCATGTTTCAATGTGAGTTTCGATCAGCGTGCTCAGGTGGCCGCAACACACGTTCTAACAGGCAAAAATAGATGTAAAGATTCTCCGCTCCAGCTTGAAAACATCACAGAATTCTTAAGACTACATATACATTAGTATCAGTAACGCCAAACATTAAGGAAGGTCAAATGAGATCAAGTTTTGCACGAAAGTTTGTAAGAGACAACAGAAGTTCGACTACACAGACGCCATCTTCGCGGCGTAAAGTTGCTTCACTCTTTAGTGTTGTGTAAGGTCAAAAATAATCAAAGACTTCTGCTTTCCTGTCCCAAACCTATCTTCAGTATCAAAAGGGCCATTTGGCATTCCTGAAGGCACAGAAGTGCTGATATCGATCAAGGCCTGTTGGCCAACATGTGTATACATCGGGGGTCTGCTAATTATCACACTCTTTTGCACAGTGGGTGAAGTTGCAATCTGCTGATTGGTACGTTTGAATGTCTCACATTTGGTTTTTAGTCACATGGTCAAGGAAGGGATAAAAGAGGACTGTAACTGTTGCTCTGTCTCTTTTCTTTGTTGCCTCTTTTCTTTGTTGGAGCTCTTCTTGGGTCTCTGCCCTCTCTCCCTCTTTTTCTTCCTCTCTCTATTCCCCCTTCTCTCTATCTCTTTCTCTCAGGTAATATTTTACATGTTGGGTACAATTAACTATGCTTTACCGTCCTTCATCTATTTTGTAACCAATTCAGGTGTAACCATAATGAAATACGGTTATTAAACTATTTCAATTATAAATTATGTGCTAACTTGTCTTGATTCAAGGTTAATATTAAAGTGTTACCTATTGCAATACAATATAGTCACGTAGTAGCAACGCTCTCCCACATATTTAGCTGTTCTAACTGCGCTTATTTCCGTCGTTGTGTAAGTGGCAGTGGGTGGTAATAGACTATAATGTACAGTTTTATACCATCGTGCTGATAACGTTTCTTTAGTCATTCGGTAATCCTACAGCCTGAACCACCGTAGGGAAACCATCCTTACAGTTGTGAAGTATTTTTCTGACAGCAGCAGGTTTTTATGAAGATTTGAAAAGATTTGCATGCACAGGGTAATATTTGTGAAAGTGTACGTGACATTGCAAGCGTAAAACAAATTTGTATGCGCAAAACAAGTTGTAAAGGTGTAAATGAAGTTATACGCTCAACAAAACAGGATCATTTTACTGTTTCGTAAGTGTAAACCATGTGTTGAAAAACTGCACCTTCGTATTAATTTGAAATAAATATGATCTGTATTCTTCTGACCTACGTTTTTTCCGCGCTTACACTTTTGGCACGTTTTTTTTGCGCTGAAATGCAATTCCTCGGTTCCTCACGTCATCAAGCAATAACGTCTTTACGCATTTCTTTTCTAACTACTCAATGCCATGTTCTATCAATGAAAAATTCAAATAAGTAATTTGTGTCAACACATTGAAACATTCAAAAAATAAAGTTATTTGAGTGAAAGCATATTGCTGATTATTGCCATTTAATTCTCTTAAGTTAATGGTGTTTGTGGTCACAGTTATTCGAGGATCTTCAGATACGACTGACTGACCAATATTGACTAGCCTTGGATAAGTTGGATAAGATTCCTAAAAGTTTTAACACTGCAGCACACATTACAGAAATTGTGCACAAACGCGGATATGTTTATATGTTACAGTATAAAGAATGAATAAAACGTCTTAGAAAATCATGATGCAATTAAGCAACTTCAATATAATGTGCTGCACAAAAAACTATTGTAAAATGTATTTACATCACTCAACAGGAAGGTTTTTGCACGTTTTAATAAAATGTCAATTAATAACATTAATAAGATATTCCACAGCACACGCATCAGCTTGCACAGGAGCCGTCACTCAATCATCAGAATCTTCGGTATCCTCGGCAAAATCGACAGTCGGTTGCAGCCGCTAATCGGTCTTTGTGAGTTGGACGTGCTACTTCGGCTGTGCATCCTGCGTCATCAACCCGGAACTAATATTCGATTCAGTTCTATTTGTGAACCGGCTCGACCGGTACTTCATGGAACGGTTCAAAGAAAGATTAGTTCAAGAACCCCCCCCTGAACATCACTAGTGATGGGAAGTTCGGATCATTTTACCGACTCGGACCTTTGAGTCTCGTTCAGCAAAATGAAAGAATCTTTTTTCGAGTCATTTCGTTCATTTAAACAAAAAAATATGATTAAATTTTTTTTTTTTTTTTACGGTTCCTCACTAACACGCTACTACTTACGCAAAACGTTGATCACACTACAAACAAGACAAAACTATAATGCTATAAGAAACAGAAAATAATAATTCATTGTTTCTGGTCTCAGTCTAGATAGCTCACCTCAGCTATTAATGACAACGTCTCGGGTTTGAGCGTCGTTCATCCCGTAAAGTCTCTTTATGGTAGGACTACATAGTTAAGCTATGGGGCTGACATGATGATACGACACGACCCGAACGACTACGACAAACAGCGCATGCGCGACTGAACCAATCACTCCCCGAGACGACTCGTTCTTCCAGAGTCACATTAAAGATTCGTTCAAAATGAACGAATTGTTCAAGAATGACCCATCACTAAACATCACCATGGGGCAGCAGGAAAGGTACTTTAATGCACTGCACAAACAGACAAATATAGAGACTTCACGATCATTTAACCATATTTTATGGCTTATTGATTACCACTGGCTTAACTGTAGTAAAACCATAATGGCTGGTATAGCATTTATGCAGAAATGTAGATCATATATCTGCTTACACCACTGAACGGATGCTACATTCAGTAATTAAAACTGTTAATACCAAGTTAGGTCTCAGAATCATGCAGTGCTCTTCCCAACAATACCTAAAACAATACTTTAACTCAGTGCTGGAAATGGGCAAGATTCTCTATCTGGGGGTACTCATGTTGGGGGGATATTTGACCACAGATACAGAAATCCCACTATATGTATGACAATGTACTCCCTGGACTTTGTTAACTTGTGTCCCCTCTCCCCCATTTCCAGCCCTGATTTTACTAACTCAGTTTTGAAGATTGCATATCTCCATTAGATCCTGCTGCTAAAAGGATAGATTAAGCAATCAGTAGGCAGGTGGAATCATGCATGTAGTGCTACTGTAGTAGTGCAAATACTACTCTGATTACTTTTCAGGAGCAGGCTCATCAAGAGCGATTGCAAACTGTCTTAAAAACTTGCTGGATTGTGTGGAGGAAGCACGGCACACCCCCACTGGTACTCAAACTCAGCCAAGACTTATAAGAACAGGTTCTAATGGACCTGCTGGTGCCTTAAATACAGGAAACAATGCAATTTAAGGAAGGTCAAGTGTTTCTGCTGAATAAAGTACAAATAAGCCTTCACCAACTGTCAACAATGAAATGCAAAGGTTAGCTTCATGTTAATGGAATAGTTTAACAAAGCCTGACATTTCTTCATCATTTACTCACCCACATGTTTTTCCAAACGTGTTGACTTTCTTCTGTGGAACACCAAATAAGATATATTTTAGATTAAAAAAAAAATATATATATATATTTTGGTCACCATCTACATTCACTACATTAATAAAAAAGTTGAGACCATTCAGCTAAATACTTTCTTTTTTGTTTTGCAAAAGAAAGACTGACATGAGTAAATAATTAGAGAATTTTCATTTTTGGCTGAACGCTTTAATGCTAAAGACAGGGGTCTCCAAGCATGCTCCTGGAAAGCAACTGTCCAGCAGAGTTCAGCTCCACTCCTAATCAAACACAATCAAGTGGTCCTGGGTTACTTGAAAATGACAGACAGGTGTGTTGGAACTAAAGTATGTATGAAGGTAGCTCTCCAGGAACAGGGTTGAGGATCCCTGCTATAAACATACAACCTTTTTACTAAATAATATATTGTTTATGTTTTGGCTTATCTCACTGTACACAAGTGTTATCATTTTAATAAGCTGATTTCTTTATTTTGACAGATCATTCCCTGGACTGTTTTTTTTTAAAAACAAGGTAAACGTCATTTTCAAGAAACAAAATGAACACGAAAGGTCTCCATCCAATTCTTTCTGCTCCCAGAGCATAGTGACCGAACTCCAAAGGGGAGAGAAGAACTTAGACTGCTTCAGGCAGAAGAGTTGTGTTATTGCCGGAAAACTGTGGTCACAAAGAGCTAGTGTACCTAGTTCACTCTGTTTTCACTGATCTGTTCAGCTGAATTCCTTTTTCTTCCTTTTGATTCTTCATTTAGATTGTCAGTGTCCTTGAAGAGGAGTTTCACAAAATGAAGCAGCTGTCTGGTGGTTGGCTTTGTTATAAAGCTGCAGGTTTGGGAATTTGTGGCTTGATAAGCTTCATTGCATTTTGTAAGTAATTGTAATAGCACGTTTAGCTATCCCTCAGCTACTTAAAGTGTTACAATGCAGTGACAAAGTGTTACTCACCAATAAAAGCAGCATGTTGTCAGTATTTCACAATGCATTAAGTGTGTTTTCATGTTTTTCATTAGAATTTTGTTAATCAGAATATTTCAATGTAAAAACAGTCTATTTTCTTTAAAAACAAGGTGGGTGTGGCCAAAGAAAACTGACTGTGGTGCCACCTGAGTCCGAGCGCTACACAGCAAAGTCTTTAAAAACAGCATCTAACAATGGCAAGATCACACTCTACACTGTACCGCTACAAGACACGATCGACACTTCGCCACTACCCCCACAAGCAGCTGAATTTGAGAAGATGCCCAAATGCATTTGTAAAAAATGTGGAGTTATGATGCCACTTCAAGTTTTGGCTTTGCACATTGAAAATTGTGCATTAGAGTCAGAGAATGCATCTGTAAGTTTTGTGTTTAAAGTTATAGAATTGCTGATAATTGGCACATTTTCCCTATATATATATATATACTGTACAGTATATAACAGTTTTTTTTTTTTGTTTTGTTTGTTTTTTTCGACACAGCAAAGAAAGTTTCAAGATGAGGACATTTATGTTAGTGAGGAAAAAAGAACAAACCCAACATGGTTTGTTAAAACAAAGCATTTAAAAGTATAATAATGATATTATTTTTAACACATTTAGAGCACATTGGATTTGCTTGTTATACGTCCAGTTTGTGGAAGGTCTTTTCCTGAAGACATGGTTGAATTTCATGCTAGTATCTGTGTAGATAAGTATGTTTAACATCAGTTTACACATTCATGCATTACTTTTCTTTACATATGTTCAGTGGAGAAAAAGTTGAGTTGTGCAAACACTTTACTATCTGTCTATTCTTAAGTTGCTCTGAAGCAATGGAAATGTTTTCAGAGTAGAAAGAGGATGCTGTAACCGGAACATCCAACAGCAGAGAAGGTAACAAAGATGCAGTAAAAAATGACAATGTTAAGTAGATGAAGACATATAATCCACACTAGCTAGCAGAATGTTTTGTTTTGCTCTACTTTAGATTGTGAAGATGCTTACTCGATCATAATAGAGGTCTCAGAAAGTATATCTAAAAAAGAGGCTGCAGATGTCTTCCGAAAACAATTACTAATTACTGAAGAGCAGGAACAACCCTTGTGTTTCACCTTGGATCTCAGGGAAGACCTGGAGAAGCAGGATAGAGAGGGAATTTCTTTGTACAAGCGACCAAATGTCACCTGGGCTAGGCTCAGAGGCAGGCCCTAATATTTATTTTCTATAGTTCGGGTCTTTGCAGTGTACTTGTAACACTGGCAAATATAAACTTCTAAAAACAAATGCAGTGCTTAGTGTGATCTGCCATATTTTATCTCTGTTATTGTCTCTAATCTGTACATATCACACTATCTGAAAAATGTAGTGCATAATATTAATTTATGTGATGCCTGGTATGTTCACTGAAAAAGCATTGCCTTTGTAGTCTCCATGAAATCAAAATGAAAGTTTTTTAGGTGTTACTGTTAGCCTAAGGTATTTAAAAGAGTAATGTGATTAAAAACCGTAACAAAAACGAAAAGATACACGATTCAATAACAGAGTCTCTCACTTCCACCAATAACATTTCTTCTAATCAAATTGCCACTCCATCAAACCAAAAAAAATCTAACGAAAATGAAGTTTCAAGGCAATTTAGAGGGACTTAAAGGTTGAAAAATATAGATGTAATAGAGAATATTTTTTTTATTATGTGTGGGTTTAAATACCCATACTGTCTGTTTAAGTGATGCAGCCCCATCTTAGTGTACTGCCGTCCTAAAACGACACAAGGCTGCAGGAATAAACTTTGGTTAAGGTGCGTATATTTGACACATGTCTGTGTGAAATAACAGTGCTAAAGTCTCGTGATATCTTGCTGTGCTAACACGCCTCAGGCATTTGAGTTTCATTAATTTCACTATGATTTCAATCTCTGACATGGTCTTACTCAGTCAATATTAAAGATATCAAGGTTATGTTTTCACAGAATGTTCTACATGGTATGTGTGATTGTTGTATGTGAAAGAGTATATCACAAAATTGTTGTTTTCAAAGTGCAGTGTCGTTAATGTTTGATTCCATGACTATATGTGGCACATGCACACACATTAATATAACAAATCAATATGAATGGTTTTGTTTGTATTTAATTTTATAAGTGAACATTTCTTAAAGTTGCCAGCATCAGGTGTTAGGCTAACAATTGAAATACATAATTCAGAAAATGTTTACAGTTTTATTGTAGTTCATTATTGTATCTGTCTTTTACAGTAGTGTATGACGTTACAGAAGTGTGATTGTTTTGTAGGTGGCTCTATTCGTTTAAAAAGACGTATTAGTTTAAAAAAGCATCATACTCAAGATATTAATATTAGTGATGATCTATTATTGATGTTTTGACAGGTCGCTCGGAAGGAATGAGTGTCAAATTAAACTATTCAGACGTGCGTTTAAAGATCATAGTGAAAGTATTGTCAGATGTGTTTTTACATATATTTTGTTCATGTATTTGGATCCTTACTTAATTAAAATGTTTAATGTGTTTTTTTAATCTTACACTTCAGAATGTTCTGGATAATATCATATGGCACACTGCTGAGGAGAGGATGATGAGTGATGATGAGATAATACCCATTCACATCAACATTTTTGTTTTCAAATCCTCCGACTGTTTCTGTCCCTGCACAGTACATTTCAGTAGGAGTTTACTAGGATCTGGACGTCTGTATGCAAAGGTGACACGGGAGTGGGTTGATCTAACAGGAAAGAACAGCTCAATCGCTGTCAGGAGTCCTTCTTGTCTAATCTGCTCCGGGCGGTGAAACAATGGCTGGACTGATGACAGCTCACTCAGGGCGGAGCTAAGTTAAGACGCCAGTCCAGTCTGTGCTGAAACACTACTGTCAATCAAACTATTGTGGGAGGGGCCTGTCTGTGTGACGTCACTCAGGGCGGAGCTAAGGTAAGACGCCAGTCCAGTCTGTGCTGAAACGCTACTGTCAATCAAACTATTGGGGGAGGGGCCTGTCTGTGTGACGTCACCATGGGCGGAGCTAAGGTAAGACACAGTCCAGTCGTGATGAAACAATACGGTCAATCAAACTATCGTGGGAAGTGTCTGTCTGTGTGACGTCACACAGACAGGCATCTGAGATCGGCTCGATTTGAGAAAGGGGTAAAGATTTCAGTAGATTAACAAAAAAACACTGGGTGTATTTTTATCATTTTAGGGTGGTTGTGTACACACACTGCCAACACACATTTCAGTTCAAACAACTTGTAAAAGGCCACGAAAAAAACACATTAACGTGTTTTCACATATGGTGCAGAGTCAGGAGCAAATATTTCTCAATAGTCATGGATCTATATTTCTCTGATAGTTTTTCTGTCGTTAGTTAAAACGATAACAAATGTGAGACTTTTATACTATGCGATTAAGGCAATATCAGTGTTGGTGTAGAGAAAGTTTCTATCGGTGTTAACAATTAGGCTGGACCATGTTTTCACATCCACAGTGTGAGGAGATATACCATAGAGCTTGGATGCCCTCTGGTGGTTATTTATAAGATTACAACCTTCGTGAGAATTGGCAATTTTAATATTGATTAATATACTTCAAACATTCAATATTAAAACAAATATTCATTATTTTGTAAGGTATTATCGTTACCTTTAATATGTTATCTTTATCCTTAAAATCTAAACATTTATCAGGCCAATATTTATAAGAGATGTTTATGGCTATAACTTAAGGTGGGATCTCCGTGATGTAATAAAACTAGCCACTCCCTGCCGGTGGTTTTAAAAAGTAGCGCGAGATCTTTGTTTATATCATTATATCAAAACATTTCTACTCTGTTTTTAAAGTCTAGGCTAGGGTTAAAGAGACGTTTTTCAACAGTTCTCTATTTTAATAGCCAGATTGATAAGTGTAAGTCTATTTCTCTTATCTGATGTCTATCTATATATATACATACATTATTTTACAGCAGAAATTTTTTTATTTTTTATTTAATTGCTTTTATTGGTAGTGACCGACCAGCTGACTGATGAGCAAGACGGTAAAGTGATAGTTTTTATATTTTAAAAACTAAACTTTTGTTTGGGATTCCTTTATTGTCTTGCATGGATGGTATTGGCGTTAACGCGGAGGCACATGTTTGTTGCATTGTGCTTGCTTAGTAATTCTATGTATCCATTGATCGATTTAAATATCTACATCAGAAAATGATCGTGTTTATTTCTAGACGATGTACAGCTGATTGAGGAGCAAATCTCACAAAATGGTACAAATATTCGTTTTATACTTTTACAAATTAAACTACTGTGCTGTGGATACTGAGGATTTAAATAATTACAACAGAAAATGATTTTGTCTTTATTTCGAGCAGATCTATGAACAGGACTCCCAAAATGGTAAAGTAAATGTTTTATAGTTTTAAAAATTAAACTACTGTGCTGTGGATACTGAGGATTTTAATAATTACAACAGAAATTATTTTTTCTTTATTTTTTCTAGATCTGCTCCAGTTAATAACCCAGCCAAATTTTATCGACCTAACACAAGAATGCAATAAAAGTGATGAACAGGCCGGCCTGAGTGCTTCTAACAAAAACTGGGTAAGCGATGTCCGAGCTGGTCCAAGCAGCTAACAATATAAAATTCACCACACAGTCCCTTGAGGAAGAAAAGAGCGATAGCTCAGGTGATTCCGGCGCCGAGAGAAGAATCACACAACATTAAGTTTTTATTTGTAATATTTTTATAGCGTTGGGACCACATGCATTGCTAGGCCGTTTGGTTAATAGATTTTCAAATTGGTTATAATAAAGTAAATAATACACTTTAAATCATTTTTAAATTTCACTATTGATATGATTTACATAATCTAATTAGATAACTTTTTTATTTAGGACATATGCTTTAGCTGGTAAAGCTACCTTGTCATCATCTTGTGGCTCATTCTTGCTATTGCAATTTTTGTTCTGATTTATCTAGCAATAATCTCATTAGCTAATTTCCCCTTTATTATTTTCTAGATTCCGATATCATTTTGTTGATTTACTAATTATTATTTAATATTCATGTGGCTTTAAAGTCTTGACAATGTTTAACCTCTGTTTATTCTATACAGATAGATTATCAGAGCCTGACAGATCCGTCAATGATACCGATCCTGACATAATTCAAGATTTTCATATTTATTTTTAGATTATAATTTTTCAGTTCAGTTCAGTTCAGTTATTTAAAAAAATGATTAGACAATATTATATTCAAACAGTTATTTAAAAAATGAATAGATAATATTATATTCAGAATCAGAATCAGATGAGCTTTATTGCCAGGTATGTTTATACATACGAGGAATTTTTTCGTGACAGAAGCTTCCACAGTGTGTAACAGAATGACAGTGACAGAACAAAAAAAAAAACAGATAATAAAAAAATAAAAAATAGAACAAGTAAAATAAAGAATAAAAAATATACAAATCGACAATTGTATGTGCAGGTACATTACAATAGACAGTTTTGTATGTACAGGTACTGTATATTGTGTG
Organism: Sinocyclocheilus anophthalmus; assembly: GCA_018155175.1. Taxonomy (NCBI): domain Eukaryota; kingdom Metazoa; phylum Chordata; class Actinopteri; order Cypriniformes; family Cyprinidae; genus Sinocyclocheilus; species Sinocyclocheilus anophthalmus. The sequence continues at coordinate 1,055 of JADLZN010001108.1, read as the reverse complement.
CAAATTGAAATGTAGACTGAGTGTGTTTGTTAGATAAATAAGTGTATGAGTGAATAAATAGTGTGTGTTCCACAGTTATTGTCAAGTGTTCATGAGATGGATGGCCTGAGGGAAGAAACTGTTCCTGTGTCTGGCCGTTCTGCTGCTCAGAGCTCTGTAGCGTCGACCAGTTGGCAACAGTTCAAAGAGGGAGTGTGCTGGATTTGAGGGGTCCAGAGTGATTCTGCCAGCCCTTTTGCTCACTCCGGATAAGTACAGTTCTTGGAGAGAAGGGAGGGATGTACCAATGATTCGCTCAGCACTCCGGACTACCCTCTGAAGTCTTCTGAGGTCAGATTTGGTAGCTGAGCTGAACCAGACAGTTATTGAAGTGCAGAGGATGGATTCAATGATGGCAGAGTAGAACTGTTTCAGCCGCTCCTGTGGCAGGTTGAACTTCCTCAGTTGGCGAAGGAAGTACAACCTCTGCTGGGGCTTTTTCACAATGGAGTCAATGTGAGTGTCCTGAGAGATTGTGGTGCCCAGGAACCTGAATGACTCCACTGCAGTAACAGTGCTGTCCATAATGGTGAGAGGAGGGAGAGCAGGGGGGTTTCTCCTTAAGTCCACAGTCATCTCCACAGTTTTTAGAGTGTTGAGCGCCAGGTTGTTGAGACTGCACCAGACAGCCAGCTGCTCGACATCCTGTCTGTAAGCAGACTCGTCACGTCCTGAATGAGGCCGATGAGTGTGATGTCATCTGCAAACCTCAGGAGTTTGACAGAGGGGTCTTTAGATGTGCAGTCGTTGGTGTAGAGGGAGAAGAGCTGTGGGGAGAGAACACAACCCTGAGGAGATCCAGTGCTGATCGTACGGGTGCTGGCTGTGTATTTTCCCAGCCTCACTAGCTACTGTCTGTCTGTCAGGAAGCTGCTGATCCACTGACAGACGGAGGTGGGCACGGAGATCTGAGTTAGTTTGGGCAGAAGGAGGTTTGGGATGATAATGTTAAACGCTGAGCTGAAGTCCACAAACAGGATCCTAACATAAGTCCCTGGTCTGTCTAGATGATGCAG